>SJYQ01096447.1:35762-64998 GCA_006410935.1 Redunca redunca | reverse complement strand
GAACAAAGAGGCAAAACAATAAATGTGCAAAAATATAAACGAGGGAAGGAAAAACAAACTTTAAAAAAAAGCAAGAGAGGATAAAAATTTAAAATAGAAAATAAATCTAAATGAAAATGCATGATTTCCCATGTACCATTATTTTAACATTTAATAAAAACCAATTTAAATGAAAACATACAAGGGAACCAAGATAATATTAAAGCAAAAAAAAAAGAAATGAGAAGGGGCAGAAAGGAAGGGAAACGTTCTTTGCATTTATCAGGGGTTTATGTTACTTTTTTTTTTAAACGCAGGGAGAGTTACTTTTCTGTTCCCTTTAACCCCAAGCGGGCTCCGCCTCCCTGGGAGAGTGGGGGAGGTGGAGACTCAGGGGGCCCGGGGCCAGGTTAGCCTCTTGGTCACTGCCAGGTCCCTGGAGCCTCAGGATGGGTGCCCCAGGAACGCTGGGCAAGCTCGGTGGCTTGCGAGCCGGCTCCACCCAGCATTGATGGGGCAATTGTAGGCCTCCAGGGGACCCAAGAGTCCTTGGTCCCTCCTGTCCGAAAGGTGCCTGGAGGGGGGTGCATCTGGGGCTTGCCCAGCCCTGGGGTTCCCAGTCCTTATGGTCCTTAACCCACTGTGATGACTTCCTAGGCCTTGAGGGAAGGGAAGGAGAGGGGATGGCTGCTAGTGGCTTGCTGAGATGCCTGGAAAACCCCGGAATCCTCAGGGTGAGCCTTTTGGGGTCACTGACCCAAGCTCCTGTCCTTGGGGGCAGGAGATGCCCACCCCCCGGGGGGATATAAAGCATCTCTCCCTCCTCACCCCTCACCTCAGGGCCACACGATGACCCTGGGGCGATGGTGGACCCCCAGACTCATCGGCCCCCAACCCCTTGGGAAGGGGGCCCACTGACCCTTTGGGGGTCCTTGGACTCGCTGAAGCCCCCTCAGGGCCCAGCGGGTCCAACAATGACACTGCAAAAAGGTTTCTTTTTACAAAAGAAAAAGGAAAAACAAGTGGTGATTTTTTTTAATAAAAAAACCACAGACTATAAATAAATGTAAATATATAATAAGTGGATTTACTTGCAAGAAAATCAGATAGTATTTTTCTTTTAATTCTTTTCCAGCTTTAAACTGTGAAAACAAACAAAAAAAATGGGGTGGGGTGGGGGACTTAAAATTTAGCAGGGAACTTGTAAAGAGAAAACAGAAAACAAACATACAAATCCATTTTAAAAAACAACAAGCTGTTGTGAGAGATGAGAGCTGGGCTTCAAGCAAGAGGGGAAGGGGAGAGGCCCCAGGGAGCCACAGGGGCTGTGACAAAAGATGTCTTTCCTTCCTTCGGGAAAGTGCTGCTCATATGAAAGAGAGAGAACCATCATTGAGAATCTGCTCCACACAAAGGAGATAGCACAGCCATTCCCACACTCACACAGACACACTCACAGTCCTCGAAGCCCAGCAGTGGAATCACTCATGGGGTCACACACTCAGTCCAAACCCTTCCATCCCGTTCCCCAACCAGAAGCAGGATTCAGAGAAGACTGGCTCATGCCCTCCAAAGCCATTGACGACACAGCTCCATGTTGGCCTTTTTGTCCATGCACACCCTCTCACCACACACACACACACACACACACACACACACAACACACTCACACAGTTTGCATGCATGGAAAGGGCACTAGTCTGGAATCCCACTCTGGATTCTGGAATCCCTGGCTTAGAGGCCTCCCTGGGCCTCAGTTTCTCCCTGTATAAACATGTGGATTGGTCCAGATGAGCTCCAAAGGCACATTCTCATACTTGGTGTCCATGACTCTTAAGATCTGCCACCTACCCAGGGGAAGATGCCAAGGGATGACCATAATGGCTGCCATCCAGCCCCCAGACATTCCCAAATCGTCAGTCAGCCACTCAGATGCTCAGCCACACACACACACACACATGCACCATATGCCTCCTCACTGTGCTCCCAACCCCCTGCCCCTACATCCAGTGTAAAAGCAAAAATACACACGTGAGCAAATGTATTCTGCCATTCAGACAGAGAGGGAAAGTTTCCAGAGGGCCCCAAAGCCACACTTTGTTCTGTGTCCCCTTTCTTGACTTCCATTCTCCGGTCACAGAGAGCAGAGGGGACTTCCTTGGAGGAAGATCAGCCACCAGACTTCCCCCATAGTGTTTGGGGGTCAGGGGAAAGGAGGTCCCCCTGAGGTTTGCTGGGACAGGTGAAGGCTGAGAGATGGAGAGCAGAGCTTTACACAGTTGGTCCCAGCGTGAGGAACAACCCCAAAGCTAACCTTAGACTACAGACTAAAGTTTGAGGGTGTCCCATGTTGCTCCCCTTTCTCCCCAGAGCAGCAAGGCCCGCTCAGAAGGAAAGAAAACCCATCGCTTTCCCAAGCTCCAGCTCCAGCTTCAGCCCAGCCTGCCAGTCACTGTGCTGAAGGCAGGGGCCCCTGCTCCCCCCATTAGCATGGCTTGGTTCGTCTCTTTCTGGACATTGGCCTGGCCTTCTCTTAAGTTGAGCTCTGGGGGGTTGGGGGAGCGGCTGGAAAAGCTTTGGGGCTTTCCCACTCCCAACTGCCCTTCCCATCCTTTGTCTGGGGAAGGAAAGCTCTTTTCTCAGATCAGTAGCAGCTGGAACCCTTATCCCAGCCTGAGCCACAAGACATCTGCCCGCCAGTCTGGAAGTTCCCTGGAGGCCACGGGGGCCCCAGGACAGAGTCATGGCAGCCAAGGCCAGGTGTGGGGGCCACCCAGTATTTCTCAGTCTGAGCAGAAGTCATAATCGCTCCATACCCACCTCAACCTTGCCCACTGCCCGCCCCCCCAGATTCCAAACCTGAAAGGATCAAGTAGGAGAGATAAGGGAGAAGCCCCAAGAAAACAGCAAACAAGCGGGCACTGTCCAAAGAGGAAACTTGACCCCAGTTCTCTGAGTCCTGGCAGAGTGTCTGGGATGGCAATCAGCACTTTTTCCTGGGCCATGAGGCCTGGGGCATGGGTCCCCTTGAAGAAGGCCATGCAGGTATAGGGTGAAAGGGCTAGGGGGCCTGGAGGGAAGGAGCTGGGTTCAGGACCGTGAAGGCACCACTTGCCAGGGTGGACAATTGCTCATGTCCAGCTCAAATCAGTTCAAGAAACCAACCTCCATTTTATTTTCTTGGTGGGTCCTTTTTTTTTTCAGACTGTTAACAGAAAAAAATTTTAAAAAGCTGAAAACAGAAAAAAGAAAAAAAAAAATCCTGGTACATGAAATAAAGATTTTTTTTTTATAGCTTGGTCCTCATGTCAGTGGATTTCTTTCATTGCTTTCCCAGCTCCTAGCATCCCATTTAAGATCATTCTAAAGCTGAAATCTGAGAACTCAGATTCTCAGACCTGAGTTGAGGGAGAGGAGGCTTAGAAGCCACGCAGTAGAATAGCCCTACTCCCCAGGTCATGCGATTCCTCCTAAATATCCTTTACTGATATTTACATGCCTCCAGCAACAGGAGGCCCACCCGCTTCATAGGCAGCCCCAGCCCATGTTCTCCTCCCCACATGCATTTCAACCCACCTCTTCCATTGACCAGCAACAATGAATGAATCCCTTCCCTTTTCAGCAAAATAGTCCCTCAGATATTTGAAGGCCATGAACATAACATCCTTGAGTTTTCAGCTTTAGAATAAATCAGCCTCCATCAACATCCCAACATCAATTGTCCCAGCGAAAGTGTGCAGCCTGGAATGGACATGACCCTGCCAGTGTACTTAGAGGGTCCGCTGTACAGGGGTGCTATTCAGAGGGGATTGTGGATTGGGAGACAAGGAGAGAAGGTCTAGCAGAGGGACCTGGGACTCTCCTAATGTGAAAGGCGAGACGAGATGTGTCTTAGTCTTCTCAGGCTGGTATAACAAAGTATCATAAACTGGATGGCTATTTCTCACAGTTCTGGAGTCCAGAATGTCTAAAATCAAGGTGTCAGCAGATTCGATTCCTGATTAAAACAATCTTCCTGCTTGCAGACGGCCACCTTCTCACTGTCTTCACACGGCACAGACAGCCTCTGGTCTTCTTTAATTATAAGGACACTAATCACATCATGTGGGCCCCACCCTCATGACCTAATCTAAGCTTCATTATCTTCCCCAAGCCCTGCCCCCACTACCATCATGTTGTGGGTTAGGGTTTCAATACATGCATTTTTCGAGGGACACAAACATTCAGCGTGGGGCTTCCCAAATGGCTTAGCAGTAAAAATCTACCTGCCAGACCAGGAGATGTGGCTTTGATCCCTCTGTCAGGAAGATCCCCTGGAAAAGGAAATGGCAACCTACTCTAGTATTCTTGCCTGGAATAGGCAAGAATGGACAGAAGAGTCTGGCGGGCTACAGGACATGGGATCACAAAGAGTTGGTCACAACTCAATAACTAAACAACAATAGCAACAAAACGTTCGGCCTATCAAGGCTAACCTAACGGGAAAATTTGACCCTTGACATTAGAGAAAAGCCCCATTTGAAGGCAGCTCAAGAAATAGTCCACCAATGTCTGGCTCTATTCTAGTTAAACTGCCAGGGTCAATTATTTGAAGGAAGGATGTAAGCACTTCTCCAAATGCATTAAATACATTTCATTTAGTTCATTTGGACTTTAAAAAGAGTGGAATAGGATGGAAAGAAGGTATTTCGAAATCAAACCAAAATTTTCAACACAGACCAAAAAAGTCCTCTTCTGTTGGCAAATTGTAAAATGCTTCTACCCCTCCCCCTCCTTACAGGGGTTCCTGTGCCCACCTTCCTACCACCACCCTCATTGAATTATTATCCTTGACTCAGAAAAATAATAAATGCCATGAAAAGCAGGAAAAAGAAAAGCTGACCAAAGCTTGTTTAAATGAAACATTATGATACATTGCTCCAAAGGGAGAAAAAAAGCTTCATTCTGTCCTACTAGCATCTACAGTGGCAGACCAGAAAGAAAAGAAAAAACATGGTGGTCTCTTTCATTATAATGGCTGGGATTCGCTAGCCTGGTCATCTTAATATTTTCACGTGGAGAGTCCGAAGGGTGATCTATGAGGGGTCACCAGGTGATCCTAGAGACAGCTGTAACAAGATCTTCCCTGGCAGTCCAGTGCCTAAGACTCTGCACTCCCAATGCAGGAGACGTGGGTTCAGTCTCTGTTTGGAGAACTAAGATCCTGTGTGACATGCAGCGGGACCAAAAAATAGGAGAAAAAGAAACCATTCTAACAAACAGTGATGGGGACCAGGGAGAGTTCCAGACATCAAACCCCCAGTTTGGACACAGACCAGGACTTCTTCATGAGCTTCAGGAGGTAGGGTCTCTGAGAGGCAAGACACTGTCTGAGATGCAAGGGAGGAAGCTTAGTCATTGTACACAGCTCTTCTTAGGGCTCAAGAGAAAAGAGATGGCATGCAGAGGTCCTCTGAGTCACACAGACTTAAGAGAAAGGCAGCCCCATAGCCTGGGGCCCCGGAAAACTCCCCTTAAGAATTGGTCAACACTCATGACTCCCCTTGGGCCTGGCTGCCAAGCTTCCCACCCATCTCAAGCATCTTCTCCTCCAAGCTCACCCCTGACATTTACTGGTCCCAGGGCAGGAGTACAAATGGCCTCCATACTGTCAGTCCAAATGTTTAACAGCTACAAATCAGACTAACTTTAAAATACATTCTATCCTTCTATCCTGACAAGTCAATCTTCACAATGACCTAAAATACAAAGTTTGAGTTTAGAATTCTAAACCTCCTCTGAATTCTGCTCCCCAAAGTGGTACAGGGCAAGCCCACCCTGGCTCTGAGCCCACTGCCCGCCCCCTTCCCTTCCCTTCCAATCTCCAGCTCCACGTAGCATGCCCAGGGCCTCTAAGGGGGTGCCCACCCCAGCCTGCCCATCCCAGTTCCAGCTGTAGTCGCCTGAAACACCGACTCCTTGGCCACTGCTCAGGCCAGTTTTACCTCAAGATAGATGCTGGCCAACTATGGGATCTGAGCCAGGAGACTTCGGATAGAAATTCTAAAAAGCAGGCACCAGAGAGAGAGGGCTACAAGAGAGGTGCAGGCTCAGGATGAGCACATGGCCTTGGTCTTTGGACTCTTCCCCACCATGGGAGGGGTGGAGCAGGGGCGGGGGGTGGAGGGCCAGAGCAAGGTCCCCTAACGCCCCACACCCCTCACGCCCAGGTCTAGGGGCAGCTCAGCCTCCGCTGGCTTGTGAATAAGATCTCATAGTCCAATACAAGGGCTCTGAATCTGGGCAGGGCAGGGAGGTGGGGGGCAGGTAAGAGGCCATATAGCTCAGAAGACCTATCCCCTCAGGGGGAGGAAAGGCGTTTTAGAGTCCAGAAAAAGCAAGCAATTTCCAAACCAGATCTGCAGAGTGAATTTGCTTCAAGCAGGCTGCCTGCCCTAGAACCTGACTTCTGACATCCCCAGCCAACAGTTCCTGTTGGGTTTTTTTATTTTAAAAAAGGGTATTTATTTGTTTTTTAGGTCACATCCTGCAGCACGCAGGATCTCAGTTCCCCAAGCAGGGATCAAACCTGTGTCCCCCACATTGGGAGCTCAGAGTCTTAACCACTGGACCAGTAGTGAAGTCATCCCAGCCACCCCTTCTGATGGATGCTTGAAGGTTTTCTTCTCCCTTCTCCACTCATACTCCAAGCTTAGAGAACCCTCCCTGGAGAAGTGCTGAGCTCACCAAACTCCAAAAGCCCTGAGAGTGTCTGCAGGGGTGAGAGAAAGCTGCTGTCTCCGTGAGTGTCTAGACCTGACTCACAAGGAGCAGCAGATGCTGAGAAAGCTGCCTGGTAGCCAAAGACTTCTCCACTCCCCGGCACACAGGCTCTGGAAAGTTGTCTGTGAGCCAGCTTGAAGGGACTCCTCCCAGTCCAAGCTGGAGGAGCCGGGCCCTTCCTTTCCCTCCCCCTCACGCTGTCACAGGTGGAAATTCCCAGTGTATGCCAGGGCTACCTCCTACAGGCTCAGGCAAACGCACCATGTGCATCTCCTCTCTGCTCTGCGTTCACTGACACACACTGGCACCCTGAGATTGGCTGTGCTGGGAGTATTTACAGCACAGAAGTGGGCAGGCGCTATCAGTGCAAACCAGGCAACTGTTTAAAATAGAGAGCTGATTGCCAAACATTACCTTACCACTGCTTAAAGCTGTAGCCATGATGTGTGTTTATGAGTTCACTCAAGCACGCCTCTGAGGCGCATTCATAGCCCTGACCGTGCACGTGCCCATGAGCATGTGTGCGTGTACATATTCTTATGTGCAGTCCTGTGTGAGCGCACACACAAACACTCACATTTATGGAATTAGATCCACTCACACAAACGTATCCATTTAGTTGGTCACCTTTTCTTAACCACACCTGCTCCAGCAGGTCTTGGCCCTGGTCTCAAGTGTACAGACACGACCAAGACGCAGACTTCCTTGTGGGAAGCACTCAGTAGAGACAGGACCATGGACAGGACAAGAGAGGCTTGCACCAAGGTGTGGCAAGGTGGGGTGAGCTAACACGGGGTGGGCACACAGAGCAGCTGGTGCTCCAGTGAGATGGGCTGCCCACCGCACCTACTTCTCTATGGACCTAACCTTCACACCCTCATAGCCCCACCTGTGCATCTACGGGCACAGGGAAGCATGGAGGTATATGACGTCACAGAAGCCCACCCCTGTATGGACTCACAGAGCATATGTGTATGGGAGTGTGTGCACAGGCTCAGAGCATCAGTTGGAACCAGGGAATACCCTACTAGGTGAGATGGCCCCTTTCTGTCACCAGGAAGACCCATCCCTGAAGTAATAAGCCCAGGTTTCCTCTTCTCTCTTTCTCCATCAATCTCTCTCTTTTGACCTCCCTCTCACCTTCTCTCTTGCTCTGGCCCTCCTTCTCCATCTCTCCCTTTCTCTCCCTCCTTCATCTCCAGCTGAGTTACCAGTCTGGCTCACCTCACCCACATGGCTATGAAAAGGACCCCAAAGGAAATGAGAAGCAAATGGGAAGATCACCCCAGGTACCTCTCTCCACCTCGACTGCTCAAACCAGAGAAGGAAAGAGGCCCTCAGACGGGCTCTCTGAGGCAGCCTCTTCAATGAGTCCAACAAGAACAAGAATGAGGGGGAAAAGAAGAATGGCTCTTCCCATTCCATTCAAGTCAGAAGTCTGGGATGGCCTATTCTGACCCTTACACAGTTCAGGATCTCACAGGCTAAACCACTGTTTCTTTATGTTCCTCTCTCACTCAAAACCTTCAATGCCTCTCCAATGCCACCACAGAAAAGCCTTTGATGCCCTCTTTGGCCAGCCTCCTGATTGTCTGTCTTGCCACAGCAAACTGGAACTTGGGGGAGCCTACAAGGTGCCAGGAGGGTTTTCCTGATGGCTCAGTGGTAAAGAACCTGCCTGCAATACAGGAGATGTGGGTTCAATCCCTGGATCAGGAGGATCCCTTGGAGAATGAAATGACAATCCACTCCAGTATTCTTGCCTGGGAAATTCCATGGACAGAGAAACCTGGTGGGCTACAGTCCATGGGGGTCACAAAAAAAGTTAGACACAACTTAGCAACTAAACACCACCACCATGCCAAGCACTAGCAAATCACATTTTATTACAGCTTAACAATACTTTGGCCACTTGATGTGAGGAGCTGACACATTAGAAAAGACCCTGATGCTGGGAAAGATTGAAGGCAGGAGGAGAAGGGGATGACAGAGGACAAGATGGTTGGATGGCATCACTGACTCAATGGACATGAGCTTAAGCAAACTCCAGGAGATGGTGAAGGACAGGGAAGTGTGGCGTGCTGCAGTCCATGGGGTTGCAAAGAGCTGGACATGACTGAGTGACTGAACACCAACAAGAAGCAAGTGTTATCACCCCCTTTACAGACGTGGAAACTGAGGCTCAGAGAGGCAGAAAGTTCTGGCATTTAAGAGGATGAGCTCTGGAGTCACTGCCAGGGTCCCACCCAGGCTCAGGCCACTTATTGGCAGCACGGCTTTGGGTGAGGTCTCTATGCCTGTTTCCTGATCTGCAAAAGGGAAACGATAATAATGGAACCCAACGCATAAGGTTGTTATGTGGAGTTAATGAAATAAGAGTATTAGAGGGGCCGTGTGCCAGAGCCTCTGACCAGCCCACCCTGAGTTCCGGCTTAACTTCCAATGACCACACTGTGGCTGCTTTTCCCATGGGCCTGAGGCCTCCTGTAGCCAAGTGCTCCATTCACAAAACCAAATCTGGGTGGTTCAGAGGCCAGAACTGTGCCCTCTCAGTTTTGGGGGGTGAGAGGTCAGGAACCCAGGATGAAAGCAGAAGCCACCCCTTTGTGGGGTCAGGCCAGGACCCTGGGGTGAGCAGGAACCACCCCCTTTGTGGGGCATGAGGTCAAAAGCCTTTTCCCCAGTTTTCTCCGAGATCCCATCTCCCTCCAAGCCCTCTTGAGGCAAGCAGGTATCCCTCGTGTCCCAGCAGTGTCCCAGGAGGCAGGTGCCTGGCCACCAAGGGCTCGAGCCGGGGTGAGGAGGAACACTATGCAATTCCTGGGGCGCCAGTCAGGATGGAAGCCATGCCCCGGGCTGAGGCTGGGGCAGCAGGTCAGGTGGGCCCGGGCCCAGCCCTGTGCTTGGTGAAGCGATTTGTCCTCAGTACCACCTGACCTCTGCTGGGAGGAGCAGAGTCCAGGAGGAATCCTTGGGCCCCCTCTATGTTCCTCCTTTTACTCTGAGCTGTATTTTTTTTCTTTTTTTATTTATTATTATTATTTTTACTTTACAATATTGTATTGGTTTTGCCACATGGCATTGAGCTGTATTTTTAAACCTGTACACACAGCAGTTCTCTGACACAGAGCCAATTTCATCAATTGTCAACACCGACCCTGTAGAGTGATTCTCCACTGGTGTCTCCAGACTCAGGCTCTGGTGGACCAAATAAAAACATTTTGTTGTGTAAAACAAGCAAAAAAAATTTTTAAGGGCGGAAGGGAGGCATTAGAACAATGTCTGGCGCATGACAACAATTATAGAGCACTTCCTATTTAAGTGAACTCGAGAAACAAAGCCATGACTCCAGGGTGTACTTAGGATGTGGCAGAGCCAGGGTTCAAACACAGAGGTCTCTGAGTCCAGAGTCCTCATTGGCACCCATTGCTCTGACCCACCTCCATCACCTACACACGCAAATGAACACAAATGCACGCAGAGTCACAGGAAACTTCACAGAGACCTGCACAGGGCATAGAAGAGCAAGAAGAAGGGAGGGGGCAATTCTCCCTGGCAAGGGCCTGGGGGTCTGGGGTGCAAGGATGCCTAGAGAGGCTTCACAGTTCCGAGTCAGGACATCTCTTGGGCGCTGATGCTGAGCCATAGCCACCTCTTTCCTGGCTCTGGCCAGCCCAGCTCTCGGGAACACTGCAGGGCGCTCTGATGTTTTTCATTCATTCCTTCATTCAGCCCCTCTCACATGCTGTTCTGTGCACTATGCTGGGGGTAGAAGTGATCAAAAAAGACAGTTCCAGCCTCCTGCAGCTCATGTTCCAGCGGGGAAGAGGAAAAATTAGCAAGTTAAGAATCAAATAATAATCACAAATCTCTCTGAGACACTGACTTGCAGCTGAAATTTCAAGGGTAAAGAGGGAGGGCCAGGAAAACAGAGGATGGGAGAGAGGGGAAGTTCTGGGCAGAGGAAAAAAGCATGTGCAAAGCCTCGTGTCTTGCAGTAAAGAACTTTGTCTGTGAGCAGATCTAAAAGATAATCCAATTGTTATCCCAGGTGAGCAAGGGACAAGGAGGAGGTGGAAGAGGTAGGCAGGGGTCAGTCCGCAAGGAGCAGTTTCAAATTTTATTCCAGGGGCAGTCTTTGAGCTGAGCTTTCCATGCAAGATTCGCTGAGCCAGAGCCAGTGCTAGACACAGTGGGAGGGACAGATATAAGTAAAACAAGTCCCTTTCCTGAAGTTCACAGTTTCATTTGAATTATTTACTTGTGATTTGCAATTTGCCCTTTTCCATTCAATTAGCATCTATTTATAAAGCTCCTCCCAAGAGCAGAAAAACTTACAGCAAAAGATACACTGAAAAAAAATAGGATGTTAACCACTTCCCTGGCCGTCCAGTGGTTAAGACTTCGCACCACCACTGTGGGAAGCACGGGTTCGATCCCTTTGGGAACTAAGATCTCAGATACTATACAGTGCAGCCAAAAGAACAAAAAGAAAAAAGAATGTTAAAGGTAGAAATCCAAACCATATAAAGGAGAAGGAAGCAACATGACAAAAGTTCAAGCTTCCTGGCAAGCAAGGTGAAAAGGGAAACATCATAAATTCTGTCATTTTCATAGTCAAAGTCAACACTTCAGTTGCTATAGAGAAGAAAAATTGCTCTCATCCTGTCTGGAAAAGAGAGAAAACACACATGAGATAATAAACAACAACTCAAGGCTAAAAGTACAGAAGGTCAAAAGATGATCCAGACAGAAACTGAGATGAAAATCTTCCAATCCTTGCATCTCAGAGCACGCACCCCTTGGAAGGCAGCAGAAAGGGCAGGAAGGAGAGCATGGTGAGTAGAGTTCAGTTCAGTAGCTCAGTCATGTCTGACTCTTTGCGGCCCCATGGACTGCAGCACGCCAGGCCTCCCTGTCCATCACCAACTCCCAGAGCTTGCTCAAACCCGTGTCCATCAAGTTGGTGATGCCATCAAACCATCTCATCCTCTGTCACCCCTTTTTCCTTCTGCCTTCAATCTTTCCCAGCACCAGGGTCTTTTCCAATGAGTCAGTTCTTCGCATCAGGTGACCATAGTATTGGAGCTTCAGATTCAGCATCAGTCCTTCCAGTGAATATTCAGGACTGATTTCCTTTAGGATAGACTGGTTTGATCTCCTTTACTTGCCTGTACTTGAAGCCGAGCTCCGTCCTTCACCAGCTGTGTGATGTGAGCAAGAGAGAGCCTCCCAGGACTTTCCTAGTGGTCCAGTGGTTAGGAATCCACCTTGCATAGCCTGGATGGGAGAGTAGTTTGGGGGAGAATGGGTATATGTATATGTATGGCTGAGTCCCTTCACTGTTCACCTGAAACTATCACAACTTTATTAATTCACTATGCTGTTGTTCAGTGGCTAAGTTGTGTTCAATTCTTTGCGACCCCATGACTGCAGCACACCCGGCTTCCCTGTCCTTCACCATCTCCCACAGCTTGCTCAAACTCATGTCCATTGAATCGGTGATGTCATCCAACCATCTCAACCTCTGTCACTACTTTTTTCCTCCTGTCTTCAATCTTTCCCAGCATCAAGGTCTTTTCCAGTGAGTTGGCTCTTTGCATCATGTGGCCAAAATATTGGAGCTTCAGCTTCAGCATCAGTCCTTCCAATGAATATTCAGGGTTGATTTCCTTTAGGATTGACTGGTTTGATCTTGCAGTCCAAGGGACTCTCAAGAGTCTTCTCCAGCACCGCAATTCGAAAGCATCAGTTCTTCAGTGCTCAGCCCAATACGAAGTAAAAAGTTTAAAAACAAACAAAAAAAGAATCCACCTTGCAATGTAGGGGACTCAGGTTTGATCCCTGGTTGGGGAACTAAGATCTCATATTCACAGGGCTCACGTGTCACAACTAGAGAGGCCGTGTGCTGCAAGAAAGATCCCACACACCACTACGACACAGTCACATTTTTTTTAATTAATAAAAAGAAGACTTCATTTCCTCATCTGCAAAATGGGCTCAATAATCTCTACATAATAGTGACTAGAATGCTCTGAGGAGACACTGAACATAAAAGCTCCTAGCACAGGGTCCAGACAGTAGCTGGTACTCAGCGAAGAAGAAGAATAATCATAGCCAGAGTCCGTGGAGCTTTCCCTTGGTGCCAGGCATTCACTGAAGCATTTTCCATGCTAATGATAAGAGCTCCATGATGAGATGGATCCTATTATTGTCTCCATTTTACAAACAAGGACGATAAAGCTCAGAGAGATTAAGGTGTGTGCCCAAGGTCACACAGTGGGAACAGGTAGAGCCCAGACCATAACCCAACAGTCTATTGGCTCCAGAGCTCCCATGTTCACCGTTTACTTTTCCCCCTGTGACCAGCTTGCCCTCTTCTCCTTACCTCCATCCCCCAGCACACACTCACTCACTACTGGAGTGCTCAGGGCTGAATGGAAGCCCCTCCCTCCGTGATAATCCCTGCCCCACTGGCTCACCTCCCTCTCACTTCCTGCGGACACTCTGCCTCTCTCCTTGCCTTAGTGCTGGTCTGTGGAGCTTGTGAAAACCAGACTAAACTTTCTACCACAGAACAGCCCTTTAGCGTCAACTGCTTCTGCTCAGGGGACTGGCAAAGGGTTAACAGAAGTGAGACTCAAAGCTGGCCATGAAGGGTGAGGAGGACTCTTGCCTGGGCTCCTTGACAACATAGACATGACTCACATTTCACTTGCTTGGCACATGGCGAAACCTAGGAATCTTATGAATCGAATAAAGGCGGAATGAATTGAACTGAGTCGAGCTGAACTGGACTGAACTGAATTGCAAAGGTGCATGGATGGAGGGCAGGTGGTAGATGGAAGGATGGATAGATAGATTAATGGATAGGTGGATAGCTGGATGATTGAATGGGTTGATGCATGGAGAGTTGTTTCAAGAAATGGAAAAATTGTCAGATTTTTAGATACTAAAATGATAGATGGATGGATGAACGGATGGGTGGATGAAAGAAAATTCAGTGACCATAGCTGGTAGGGACAGCTGGTAACTGAGGTAGGAATGTCCCAGGAATGTTTGGGAAACACTGAATGAATCTTTGTGACTGGGGCAAAGGGATCATGCCAGGGAGAAACAGAAGAAGAACACACACCCACATCGCCCTCCTCCAGGACGAGATGGAGGCACCCGGGAGGCCACTGTGCGAGCTGTGTGCTCGCGGCAGGACAGCGAGGAGTTAACAGCAGGACGGCTCCCCAGCCAGCTGCGGCCAGGGTGGACACTGACAGATTACAGCATGTCCTCCGCACCAACACTGCAGCGCCCTCCTCCGCCCCGCCAGCCTAGCTCCAGCGGATCAATATCGAAAGGCACACGCTGCAAACCCACAGCCAGCTCCCTCCAAGGCCTAGACACTCTAAAGGACTGAACCGCAGAGTCGAAGGGGCCTTCGAGACTGGCTAATTCCCTGGACTGGGCCGGGGTGCTGTCCCGTTCACCTGGGGCCCCCCATCCCATCATAGGGCCAGACAAGCTCAGCCCTCTCCAAAAGTTTGCTGAGTGGATGAAGCCGCCTCCTGGCCAGTGCAGCAACCCACACAGGAACCTCTCTGTGACCCATGGCCTCTCAGCTTCTATTCGCTTACCTGCAGCAACAGGAGTTTCCCCATCTCCCCCAAGCAACAAGAGCCTTCTGTGTGGGTCAAATTTGACAATGAATCATCTTCCCCATTTTGAGTTAACCTTCCCTCCTCTTTAGTTGTCCCTGAACTGCTATTTCCCACCTCTTCTTTCTCCCTCTCCCAAACCATCCACTTCCTGGGGTGCTGAAGCCACATGATTAAAGAGGGAGAAAAAGGGAATCTACACGCACCAAGCACCTGCTGTAGGTGAGAGGCGTCAGAATCTACACGTGTTGTCTCTCATAATCCCTGTGGATGTCGTGCCAGGTAAGTGCTTCTATCCCCACGTCACAGACGAGGACCCTGAGGCTCAGAGAGGTTAAGTAACGCACCCAGAGTCACCCAGATACCTGGCAGCGAGCTGGGGCCTGAATCCAGGTCCGTGGGCTTCCGGTGTGTCATTGCAGCAGCCCAGGGGCACACAGTGTGAACGTTTCCCACATTTGTTCTCGGCCTCAGTCGAGTCTCGAAAGGATTGAACTGGCCCTCTAAACCACTCTCCCTGCACAAGGGAAGGAGAGAGACTCGTTCAAAGTCATAAGAGCTAAGGGGCTCTGCCCAGATCAGGGGCTCTCCCTGAGATTGCCACTTCCCTCTATCTCCCCCTGCCCCCGCCCAGGACCAAAACCTCCAAACAGCCCTTCTCAGAGAGGGAACCAGGCTCCTCGGAGAAAAGGCTGATGCCAGGACTGGGAAAGGGACAGCACAAGATGAGTCTGGAACATCTTGTTCTAACAGAAAACCAGGGAGTTACCAGAGACTCCAAGCGCTGGGTCACAAGGCTCCATGCCCAACTAGATGGGGCTCCCAAACAGAAGAGGTGACGATCAAACAGAGTTAGTGTCCACACGTGCTACGTTATTAACATATTACATATATATTAGTATAACATGTAACATTCTCTCTTTATGCTGGCTTCCTACCCTACCCTGTCCCCTGCTCTGGGCACCGGGGACACTCATTCAGGTGCAGCCTGGAAACCTCCATAAAAGGGTCCTAAGCCTCCAGCCCATCCCAGCTTGAAAGTGAGAGTGAAGGTCGCTCAGTCGTGTCCAATTCTTTGGGACCCCATAAGCTAAACAGTCCATGGAATTCTCCAGGCCAGAATACTGGATTGGGTAGCCTTTCTCTTCTCCAGGGGATCTTCCCAACCCAGGGATCAAACCCAGGTCTCCCACATTGCAGGCGGATTCTTTACCAGCTGAGCCACAAGGGAAGCCCAAGAGTACTGGAAAGGGTAGGCTATCCCTTCTCCAGTGGATCTTCCTGACCCAGGAATCGAGCCAGGGTCTCCCACATTGCAGGTGGATTCTTTACCAACTGAGCTATGATGGAAGCCCCATCCCAGGCTGAGCTTCTCCCAAACCTTTCCATTCCCCATCCCTGACCCCACCTTTCCCTCCACGGTGGAGAACAACAGGGCAACAAACTTCTGTGATGTGCTGACTGGCACTGGCTCCTGGGGAGCAAAAGCATTTGCTCAGAGTCCCGTGTGAGCCACTGGGGCCAGGCCTCCCAGGCTCCAGAGCCCAGGGCCTCCCAGGCAGCCCACTGCCAGCATCTCAACTCTGGTGTGTGACTTGATGGGCTGGAACTATTCCAGGAGTCTGCCCGAGGCCTCACATGGGGACCGTCCTTGGTCCAGGGCCACCTCTGTCCCACTCAGTGCACATCCAGCCCTTGTGACCACCCCTCCACAGCCTCTCTTCCCCTCCTTGGCCCCTATTCAGTCTCTCTTCAGCCCCAGCTGATGAGGGTCCTCCCTCCCTCATCTCCATGCCAGCACAACATCCTCCCCTCAATTCCAGCCCTGCACCATCACACACACTTATATTGCCATCCCTGCCCGCCCTCCTGCCCCCTGCTCAAACTTTAATTATTAGGAACTCTCTTCAAGCTCAGATGAAAAAGTCAGGATTCAATCCCCTGCAGGCTATTCCCAAGCCCATGCTGGTGACTGAGCTGGTCTTTTCTTAACTTTGATGCTTGAGTCTGGATAGAACATCTCTAGAAGAAAACATCAGAAATTAGTCAGAGTGGTCATCTCTGGGGAGGGAGAAGTGGAAGCAGAGATGTAAGTAAGACCAACTTCACTGGGCATCTTTTGAGTTTTGAACCATATGCTTAAACCATATAACATGAATGAATTAACTTTAGTAAAGGTAACCATTCAGAAAACTAAGATCATGGCATCTGGTCCCAGCACTACATGGCAAATAGATGGGCTAACAGCGGAAACAGTGTCAGACTTTATTTTTTGGGGCTCCAAAATCACTGCAGATGATGATTGCAGCCATGAAATTAAAAGACGCTTACTCCTTGGAAGGAAAGTTATGACCAACCTAGATAGCAAAGCAGAGACATTACTTTACCAACAAAGGTCCATCTAGTCAAGGCTATGGTTTTTCCAGTAGTCATGTATGGATGTGAGAGTTGGACTGTGAAGAAGGCTGAGCGCCAAAGAACTGATGCTTTTGAACTGTGGTGTTGGAGAAGACTCTTGAGAATCCGTCGGACTGCAAGGAGATCCAACCAGTCCATCCTAAAAGAGATCAGTCCTGGGTATTCTTTGGAAGGAATGATGCTAAAGCTGAAAGTCCAGTATTTTGGCCACCTCATGCTAAGAGTTGACCCATTGGAGAAGACTCTGATGCTGGGAGGGATTGGGGGCAGGAGAAGTGGACGACAGAGGATGAGATGGCTGGATGGCATCACCTACTCGATGGACGTGAGTCTGAGTGAACTCTGGGAGTTGGTGATGGACAGGGAGGCCTCAGTTCAGTTCAGTTCAGTTCAGTCATTCAGTCGTGTCCGACTCTTTGCAACCCCATGAATTGCAGCACGCCAGGCCTCCCTGTCCATCACCAACTCCCGGAGTTCACTCAGACTCGCGTCCATCGAGTCAGTGATGCCATCCAACCATCTCATCCTCTGTCATCCCCTTCTTCTCCTGCCCCCAATCCCTCCCAACCCATCCTCAAATGCAGTGGTCAATGTAAAATAGATACCTAGAGGGAGCCTGCTGTACAGCCACAGGGGGCTCAGCTCAGTGCTCCGTGATGACCTAGAGGGATGAGATGAGGGGGGTGGAAGGGAGGTTCAAGAGGGAGGGGATCTATGTATACAAATAGCTGATTCACATTATACAGTAGAAGCCAGCACAACAGTGTAAAGCAACTATACTCCAGATTTTTAAAATAGATCAAAAATAATAATTAAAGTGATAAGTTAAAAAAATGCTCAATGGCCTTTGACAGTTCTTGCTCCCATGCGCTATCACCCATGATTCTTTCCTTCCCTCCACCTCGGCATTCCTTTTGCCTGATAATCTACAGACTCATCTCATCCTTCCAGATCTTGCAAAAGAATCCCTGCTCTATGTAGCTTGTCCCCGTGCCCTTGGTGGACTCAGTCACCACCATCACCACCCGCCCCCCACCATGGCACTTGGACCTCTGAGCAGCACCTATCAATCTGTATTGTTCATTTTCTACCCTCTGTCTACTCTGCTGCCCTTAAAGTTCCAAGAAGACAGGGGCCATGTTTTTATTTTCAAATGTATGGATAGATTTTCTGTATCCCTAATGTTTAGCAGGATCTTAGGAAATGTTTGTTGAGTGAATAAATGAATGGATGAACGAATGAGCCATTCCTGTCCCCTCAGCCACCTGGCAGTCTTCAGGGGCCAAATTATGGTGAGTCACTCACATCCTGTCCATGGCTCATGGTGGATGCAGTGACCTCTCTTTGCAGTCTCTTCTACCAGCTCCAACCTAGAAGCTGCATCTCTCAGCCTGAGAGCATCCAGAGAGCCTTCCCGGCCTGGCCTGGGAGCTGCAGTTGGCCGGCTGTTCGGCACTGCAGCTTCAGGGAGGCTGAGCAGGCTGCAGGGAGCCCCCTGCCTCTCCTCTCCCTGCCCCAGAGATGTGCTGAAGCCCTCGACCAGGCAAAGTCCTAGGAGTGGGGAAAGAAAGGCAGATAAGACAGTCCCTGCCCTCCCAGACCAATGACAGCATGGAAGAGACCAATGCCTGGTCCACCCGATTCAACCTGCCACCTGTGATTCATCAAGTGCCTGCCATGTGCTACGCTGTGCCTTTATGCCAGCCCTGCCACCTCTCTGTGCCTCAGTTTCCCCCCCAAACTGAGGGGTGGATAGATCCACCTCATCCAATATAACAGGATTATTTGGCAAATGCAACGTATGTCAACTGCTCAGTGAACACTGAACATCTGTACTCATGCTCAGTCATTCATCTGTGTCTGAGTCTTTGCAACTCCGTGGATTATGGCCTGCCAGGTTCCTCTGTCCCTGGCATTTCCCAGAGGAGGATACTAGAGTAGGTTGCCATTCCTTCCTGCAGGGGATCTTCCCAGCCCGGGGATTGAACCCACATCTCCAGTACCAAACTGAAGCTCTTTCCTCAGCAGCCACAGTGACTTGCACATAGCAGGTGTTTAATTAATATCTGATGCCTTGAAATGCAATCCAAGTGCTGGGCAGGACTTTTCATGCCTTGGGGAGGAGTGCCATCCTGTGGCCAGAACTCAGAACACATGGACCTCCTGGTGGTCCTCGGGGATCAGGCTGGGAGGGGACCACTGGAGGTTGAGTTAGGACAAATACAAGGAAAAGTCAGTCTGACACCACAGAACAAAGAGAAATTTCTTCATCCCCGGAAGTGGTATAGGCTCAGAGTACAATAAACAGGGGCAACGAGAGTCTGGAGCAACACTGGACTATTTCTCTATGAAGAGGTCATTGGGAGAAGCCTAGTCACATTTACAGGTGGGCTGGCCTGGCCCAGTGAACACTAACCATCTTTCACCTGAGAAGACCTGAACTTGGCTCTGCTGCTCACAAGCTGCGTGGCCTTCAGCAGACTGCTGCCATCTCTGGGTTCCAGTTTTCTCGTCTGTACAGTGAGGTCATAATCCTTGCACAGGCCAGCTCAAAGAGTTCTTGTGAAGGTCAGATGGGATAAGAAAGAAAAGCACACCTAGTTCATAAATGGTAAAATCCTGTACAAATATGATAGATGGTTGTGACTATTTCTAATGATACTAATAACTGGCAATTTATTGAGCTTCTCACTGTGTTTAACCCTTTACCATACAATCCCATTTAATTTCCACATGACTATAAAATAGCTACTTCTAAGAATCCCATTTGGGGATGCAACTAGAGATGATCATACTAAGTGAAGTAGTTCAGAAAGAGAAGGACAAATACTGTGTGATATCACTTACATGTGGAACCCAAGACATTAAAATGACACAAATTATCTATGAAGCAGAAGCAGATGCCCCAATGTAGAGAACAGACGAGTGGTTGCCAAGGGAGGAGGGAGCTGGAGGAGGGACAGAGTCAGAGGCTGGGATTAGCAGATGCAAGCTTTTATATATGGAAGGGATAGACAATAAGTTCCTACTTGTCTTTCTTGTATAGAGAACTATATTCAACGTCTTATGATAAACCATAATGGAAAAGAATATTTTTAAAAGAATGTATATGTATATATTTGTGCGTCTATAACTGAATCACTTTGCTGTACAGCAGTAATTAACACACTATAAATCAACTATACTTCAATGAAAATAAATAAAAAGAACCCCATTTTGCAGGTGAGAACACTAAGGTTTAGGAAAGCTTGCAATTTTACAAAAAGATACACTCAACTAGGTGGACCCCCCAAATCGAGGTCGTCAGTGCTATGCTGTCTTAATAGTTTCAGCCACTGACCAGCAATTTCAAGGTTCCCCCAGCTGGCAGTCTTGAAGAAAATCAAGGAATTATTGACATTTCTCCTCTTTTCCCCAGGAAATTCTGCTTCATTCCCATCTCTAGCTCAGTACCTCCTTAGACTTTGGCAGCTCCTGGAAGAGGGGAGCCCTGGAGCTCTGCACCCAGAGTCCTGCTCACATTCAAAGTCTGAGAATTCCAAAACACTCCCATCCTAGGTCCACAGCTGGAAGAAGGGCATGCATGCTGCCACAAGGAACTGGACAAGGCAGATGGGGGATGGGTCCCCTTCAAGGTCCCTGCCGAACAGATGGTGGCAGACCTGTAGGGCACTGGTGGCTAATTTGCAATAATCGTGATGACCCTCACATGTCAAGAGTCTTCTTGACTTTACAGCTGTCTTCCTATTCAGTTTCTCACTATTTGGCCCTCAGGATGCTCCTTTGAGGTCAGAATCCTTAGCCCTTTTTACAGATGAAGAAACCGAGGTTTAAGGAGATGAAACAACTTAGGCAACGTCATATTGCAAGTAAGTGGCAGAGACAGGCCTCCAGTTCAAGACGCCAGAGTACAAATTCACCTGACTGCCAAGGCCCACAACTATTTTTGGTTGGCAGTCCTGATTCTAGCCCTAGTTGTGCCATCTGCTGGCTGAATGACCTCAAACAGGCCACTTAGCTTTGGTGGCTTTATGTCAGAGATCCCTGCCGGCTCTGCCTGTGTCCTCTATGCCTGTCCTTGAACCATAAAGATGAGGGTGTTCAGCAGCTTCCGCAGGTTTTAGAGAAAAGCAGCTGTGACTTTGCCTCCCCTGGGAAACTCTTCCTGACTGCCCAAGGCTGAATTATTATCACTCATCCTATTGCCACAACACTCACAGCTTTGCACTGTAATTTATCTGCAAATTCCCGTGGGGGGCAGGCAACAAACATACATGAACAGGAAGTAGGTCAGATATGATGCAATGGAGAATAGTAGGGAGTGTGGCAAAGCAGAGAATCCCTGGTCTGGGGTCAGCTCCTACTCAGCACCAGCTTCTTAGCTGAAATCTGCTTTATAAATGTAGGTTCAAAACCCATTTTGTTAAGCACTTCATAGGCATTGTAGCCCCTGAAGCAATCCCACCTACTTCCCCACTAAGCTTTGGGCCACTTGAGAGGAAGGCTAGGTCACTGAACTCTGAGTGACCAGCTTGGGACCTGGATCCCTACCAGTGACAAGCTATTGCTTTTGAAATGTTGAAAGCACTTGTCCAGTCAAACCCCTACTGGTTTCTGGTGACTATGCCAGTCCAGACAACGTAGATTAAGTGTTTACTGCATGCTGGGCACTGTTTAAGCACTTTCCATGTTATCTGATTTAATTCTCATGACCTACTTACTATGATTCTGTCCTTTCTACAGATGAGGATGCTGAGGCTCAGATAATCTCATGACATGCCCAAGGTCATGTGGCTAGCAATAACCTAGGATTCAAATTCAGGCAGTCTGTCTCCACCAATGTCTGTTTGTGTTGCTTGATACCAACTTGCCCCATGAGACCCCCCCCAACCTTCCTTAAATATCTCTTGCAGTTACATAGCCCTGATAATGCTCTCTGGGAAGCTACCAGGCATCGTTTCCAGTTTTAAGGACAGTGGGAACCACAACAAGTGGCACAGAAAACAACACAAGCACTGCAGAAACCGAACGTTAGCTTCACAGAGGGATGCTGTCCAACACTACACAGGTAGATCAAGCCAGATTGGTGTTTATCTCTTTTCCCAGAACACCAAATCCCAGTTTCCAACAAGGGGAAATGTATAGGGCAGAGAGGAGGCAGGAGAAGCCTGATTCTTGATCATCTCATTGAAACAGTCAAGCACTCTCTCAAGTAGCTAAATGGTTCCAAAGGAAATGGGAGTCTATTTTGTCTCCCATCACCAGGGCTGCAAATCCTGATATATCTCAGGCCACAGCAGAGAAGTGGATGGCTCAGCACTTGGAGATATGCCCGCACTGGCAGGAAGTGGGGTGGGCGAGTCAACAGGCACCTCTCTATTCTGAGAACTGATCCTGTGATGGGTGAGTGTACATCCAGCTGAGATTTTTAAAAAATAAATAAATTTGAATGCCAACCAACAGAACCTATAGCGAACCTCCCTTTCTTCCGGTGGACCTGAAGCATCCTTTGGGATGCTTTAATCCTTCCAGGTTTTCTATTTTTAAAATTTTGCTGGGGCAACAAGGCTCTTAGGAGGCTGAGGTGGGCTGGTGATTCAAAGGCTTCCCTTCCCCCCAGCACACTCCTGCAGGATGATAAAATGCTGCAATTTCACAGAATCTGCCTTGGGTACCACTTCCCCCATCCTCAGTCTTTCTCATCTGTAAATTGGGGGTAGTGCCTTCTATATCTCTGAGACAGAAGAGTGTGGTACAAGTTCATAGTTCCTGACCTGAAACACCTGGGGCTCAATGTGCTTGCTAACAGAATTCTGTGGACTTCAGAAATGTTTATACAATGAGTCTACCGTATATTACACAATTGCCCAGCAAGTTCTGGGGCAGAATCCCATAAACCCTTCATAAACTCACTATTCCTATACAGAAAAATGTATACATATTCATACTAAGAGGGATAAGAACAACTATAAATAACTTCACGTCCAGGGACTTCCCTGGTGGTCCAGTGGTTAAAACCTCACCTTCCAATGCGGGGGATGTGGGTTTAATCCCTGGTCCAGGAGCTGAGATCCCACATGCCTGGAGGCCAAAAAAACAAAACATAAAAAATAGAAACAATATTGCCACAGATTCAATAAAAGACTTTTTAAATGGTCCACATCAAAAACAAAAACTCTTTAAAAAGTAAATAACAACATATCAATTCATATCAGGTTTTCCATCAGATGCTGTCCTCAACTTTATGAGAAAGTTTGTGGTTTTCAGAGCTTATCTGGACCTTGGAACGGTATGAGATGCCAGCCTGGTTTGAGGCAATCCTGGGCACATTCTAATTGCACATTTACCAGCTGGCTGACCTTGGGCAAGACATTCTTCTTGACTTCATTTCTGTTTTCCCATCTGTAAAATGGGATGGTAATTCCTGTGTTGGTTCCTAGAAGGCACACAAGGTTGCTGCACTGGAATGGGGCTGGCCACACTGGCAGGTCCCCAGAGGAGACCTTGGTGAGCCCATCGCAGTTCAAGGTAAGTGTGCACACAAAGCAGGGCTGATGCATAAACAGATGATCTATTTAATAGAAAGCACAAGAAATACAGCCACCAGCAGGACCCAGTGCTTTTGTTGCCCTGACCAGCACTTACTTTCCTGCAGTAAAAGCTCTGTGAGGATTTATGATCATGATGGGAGAGAGTCAGAACAAGAGGCAGCATTTTTCTGAAGAAGCATCTATCAAGAGAGGCAGTCGAGGGGCCATTCTGGCCCAGGAAATGGGGGTGACACTTTAGCCCCCTGGACAGCACCAGCTCTGGCTCCTAGACCCTCCCCCTTTTACATCTCCATTCCCTCCTCCATTCCCTGTGATCAGTTTCCCATGATAAACCATGGCCGTATTCCAGGCCTCCTCTCAGCCAGACTTGCTCAGACACTCTGTCTGGAATTTGATGTGTCCCCAGCTCATCAGCCACACGTTTGCAGACAACCAACTGGTGACTCTTAGAAAAGGTCAGCTGACATCTGCAGCAGATTTTCTGCTCCTACAATGACCACGATAGCATCTCCACATGCTCTTCTAGAACCTTGTGCCTTGACTCTGGGCAGGCTTGGGAGTTGCTGGGAACCAAGGGAAAGGATGGAACTGGTGCTACGTAACTTCTGAGGCTTCAGAAATTACTTACGTAACTTAAGGGCTTCCCTAGTAGCTCAGAGGGTAAAGCATCTGCCTACAATGCAGGAGACCTGGGTTCAATCCCCGAGTCAGGATCATCTGAAGGAAATGGTAGACTACTCCAGTATTCTTGCCTGGAGAATCTCTCCTCCTGAGGATCTGGAGTGCTACAGTCCATGGGGTTGCAGAGTCAGACACGACTGAGCAACTAACACACACACACACAACTTCTGAGGCTGGATTGTAGAGGCCACGCAGCTCCCAGCTTATTAGTCAGAATGCGTGCTCTGGCAGTCTTAAAACCCCTGTGACTAGTCTGACTGGCCTGAAGCCACCATGTTCTGAGGAAACCCAAACTCTCCATGTGAACTCACCACACAGAGAAACCCTGAGACTAAATGGAGAGAAAGAAAAAGAGAATTGTCTAGCCAGCCCCTGGCCACTCCAGCTCCCCACACCTCTAACCACCCGTCTGAGAGACCCAAGGCCAGAACCACCCAGCCAAGCCCTTCCTCAACTCCTGACCCACAGAAGCCAACAGAGAATATAAAAGGATTATTGCCATAAACCACCAAATTTTGGATAGACGTGTTCCACAGCAACAGGTAGCCAGAACAGAGGCCAATTTTATTTCCCTTTCCCCTACAGTGACCCTACCTTCTAGTGTGCAAGGAGCAGTTCCAGTTTACAGCTTTTGTCTGGCATAAGTATTGATAACAACCCCTTTCTCTCCCCAAAGGGCCCTAAGTTAGATGGTAAATGATATGGTCACCCACATTTGGCCAAGTTCTCAGAGTATACTACAGAGTATACTCCTTTCCCGCAATAAACATACAACCCCAATGAAAGCAGGGCGTCTACTCCACAAACACAGCTTTAAGACAAGCCCAGGGTTCCCCCTCCTTTCCACCATATTGCTGTCTCTACTCCCTTCACATAGAGAAATCCTGGAACTGCTGCTGATATCCAGGACAGGAAGTGTCTGAATCAATTAGAGAGACCAGAGGCAAGAGACATGGAGGAAGGAGAAAAAGAAAACCCAAACCTCAGGGAAGGCTTTCTGCACCATCCTGTAAAGGATGGAAGGGTTTTCTTTTAATCAATTTTTTCACTGAAGGAAACTGCTTTACAGAATTTTGTTGGTTTCTGCCAAACATCAACATGAATCAGCCAGAGATATACATATGTCCACTCCCTCTTGAACCTCCCTCCCGGGATGAGAGTTCTTAAGGACACAAAATTGCTCTCAAATCTTGGGGCAGTCACTTGCTCACTGAGCCAAACACCCAATTGCCCAGAGCCCGTTTCTCCCCACTTGCATGAATGTCTCAAAGAACTCTTAGAAAGCATCAGGGATGATTTAAACACTAGCACATTGCCTGGCATATAATAAGCACTCAATAAATGCTAGTTCCCTTTTTTAAAACATTGGGGGTTCCTATTAGACAAGGCATTTGTCTCATCTGAAAGGGACAGCACAGAACAGCACAAAAGGCCAAGGGGAAAACAGTAATAGTGATGCCTCCTGCTTCTAGACATGACATCAGGGTATGAATATGGAAAGGCTGGCAGGCCTACTATGGATCTCCACTTTTTAGTTTAGAAATACTTTTGCAGTCACTCACTCATCTAGAAGAGAAGTTCTTTGAAGAATCTTAAAATGGATCATTATATACACGGTCCTGCTGCAAAGTGGTGGCTCTTATAATGCAAGCTGAATAAATGATCTCATACTAATTTTGATCTTTTTATACACTGATTAGTCAACAAATGCTTACTGGTCACCTGCTTTATGTCAGACACTGTTCTAGCAACCGAGAACACAGGCCCTTCCCTCACCCCCTCGGATGCTCCACACGAGTCCATATTGACCCACTGCTGGCCTGGTCCCAGCATCCTTGTGTCTGCTCAAGAGTTATCTCCCCAGTGAGATCATCTCTGATCACCACTTCTAAAACAGCTGCATCTTCCTCCATCCCTCCTCACCTCTTCCTCTGCTTCATTTCTTCATAATTCTCATCATGTACTGAAATATTTTTGCTTCCTTGTCTAAGCTCTGTCTCTGCTTCTAGAGTGTCAGCTCTGGGAGGCAGAAGCTTTACTGTCCTACCTAGAACAGTGCCTGGTGATCCATATTTGGGGAATTATTGAATGAGTGGATAGGGGTTTTGTGAGAATTAAATGAGAAAATGAATTCAGCACATTATCCCGGGCACATAAATAAGGATTCAATTAATGTCAGTGTACTGAATATCAATAGTAAGTTGTAATATGTGCTACACTATAAGGGGAGATGTAACTTTTGCTGGATTGCTTGGATCATGTCTTTTGTTTTCTTTTTTTTTTTTTCCTGTGGGCCCACAGGCCATCTGCTGCAATCTCGCTTTTATGTCAGAGTTTAATCATCTTTTCCATTTTGGCCGTGATGTTCCTGCCCACCCCAGATGGAGAAGAATTTGGAGAGTCTGTCTCATTCTCAATACTGGGTCCCTGGGCTTAGGTGGGAGATCCTATCTAAATTCCTCCCCCAATGGACACCTTTGCTGCCTCTTTCTGCCTACCCAACTCTAGAGTCTCCACAAGCAATGGGAATGACCCTCCTTTACATTAAATCAGGTCATGACCTTCCTCCCTCCCTCCCCATTCTAAAATCCCTCAGTAGCTTACTTTTATCCTAAGGATAAAATCCCATACTTTGTTCCGTGGCCTGCACATTTCTAAATGGAAACTTCCTTTTTCTGGGTCACACCCAGGCTTCTTCCTGCTTGAGACCTTGCTGCCTTGCTGTTCTCTGGTGCCGGGAATACACCTCCCCTACATCTTCACCAGCCTGTGTCCACAACCAACTACCCCCCTGAGTAGCCCTGCCCTGTTCTCATTCACTCTCTCACTTGCCACGTGCCTGGTACTATTCCAATCACTTAAATTAACTCATTTAATTCTCTCCAAAGCCCCGTGGCATTAAAAAAAAAAAGCATGATTGGGGCTCCCTGGTGGTCCAGTGGTTAAGATTCAGCACTTTCACTGCTGGGGCCCAGGTTCAACCCCTGGTCAAGGAACTATCCTGTAAGTCCTGCAGCATAATAAAAAAAAAAAAAGCATGTGAGCTAGAGCAGCTGCTGCTGCTGCTGCTAAGTCACGTCAGTCGTGTCCGACTCTGTGTGACCCCATAGACGGCAGCCCACAAGGCTCCCCCATCCCTGGGATTCTCCAAGCAAGAACACTGGAGTGGGCTGCCATTTCCTTCTCCAATGCATCCAAGTGAAAAGTTAAAGTGAAGTCGCTCAGTCGTGTCCGACTCTTAGCAACACCATGGACTGTAGCCTACCAGGCTCCTCCATCCAAGGGATTTTCCAGGCAAGAGTACTGGAGTGCGTCGCCAGTGCCTTCTCCAGAGCTAGAGCAGAGTGAATATAAAATGACAGGATATAAAGATGATAGTTAGGACCAGACAGGTCACAGGAAGACTTTCATATCTTATTCCAAGTATATAATGGGAAGCTACTAGAAGGTTGTGAATAGATACTTTGATCACCACACAAAGAAAGAACCCTAGAGGAACACAAATGGATGCTGGGGGCCCAAGCATGAGGCTGGAGATGGTGAGGGAAAGTGGTGGCATTTACCATGGTTCATGTTTTGTTCGTTTCTGGCCATGCTGTGAGGTTGCAGGATCTTAGTTTTCTGACCAGGGATCAAACCCACGCCCCCTGCAATGGAAGTGCAGAGTCCTAACCACAGGGCCACCAGAGGATTCCCTCAAAATGTATTCTAAAAGAATAAAGAGGACTTGCTGACGGATTGAACGTGGTGGGAAAAGGAACTACCAATGATGATTACAACGTTTTTCATTAAGCATCATCCACTGGGTACCGTGAACAAAAATTAGGAAAACTGGATGATGAGTGGATTAGAAGAGCATTTATAGAAACAGATGCTGCTGTTAACATTTTCATTTTATACATGAATAAGGTTTCAAAGAGATCAATTAACAAGCCCGAGTTTGTCCAACTGGTAAGTGGAATTCCTGAGTATTTTCACATACATATATTTTACCCTCACAGCACCTCCTTTTATCATCTTCAATTTACAAATAAGGAAATTGAGGCCCAGAGATGTGAAGGTAACACTGCTAAAGTGGCAGAGCCAAGAATAAATATCAGCTCTAACAGCAAGTATATTTTCCAATAAAGGAGACAGGCCAGGAGACTGATAAGAAGCCTAGAAGACCAGGTAGTACATAATCTTGAGGTTTGAACAAAAATCGTGCACTCACATTCTTTCAAATGTTTTGAAATTCCCCAATACATGAACCGTGAACTTCTGGATGTTCAAGCTGGTTTTAGAAAAGGCAGAGGAACCAGAGATCAAATTGCCAACATCTACTGGATCATCAAAAAAGCAAGAGAGTTCCAGGAAAAACATCTATTTCTGCTTTATTGACTACGCCAAAGCCTTTGTGTGGAGCACAAGAAACTGTGGAAAATTCTGAAAGAGATGGGAATACCAGACCACCTGACCTGCCTCTTGAGAAACCTATATGCAGGTCGGGAAGCACCAGTTAGAACTAGACATGGAACAACAGACTGGTTCCAAATAGGAAAAGGAGTCTGTCAAGGCTGTATATTGTCACCCTGCTTATTTAACTTATATGCAGAGTACATCATGAGAAACGCTGGGCTGGAAGAAGCACAAGCTGGAATCAAGATTGCCGGGAAAAATATCCATAGCCTCAGATATGCAGATGATACCACCCTTATGGCAGAAAGTGAAGAGGAACTCAAAAGCCTCTTGATGAAAGTGAAAGAGGAGAATGAAAAGGTTGGCTTAAAGCTCAACATTCAGAAAACGAAGATCGTGGCGTCTGGTCCCAGCACTTCATGGCAAACAGATGGGCAAATAGTGGAAACAATGTCAGACTATTTTTTTTGGGCTCCAAGATCACTGCAGATGGTGATTGCAGCCATGAAATTAAAAGATGCTTACTCCCTGGAAGAAAAGTTATGACCAACCTAGATAGCATATTCAAAAGCAGAGACGTTACTTTGCCAACAAAGGTCCGTCTAGTCAAGGCTATGGTTTTTCCAGTAGTCATGTATGGATGTGAGAGTTGGACTGTGAAGAAGGCTGAGCATCGAAGAACTGATACTTTTGAACTGTGGTGTTGAGAAGACTCTTGAGAGTCCCTTGGACTGCAACAAGATCCAACCAGTCCATTCTAAAGATCAGTCCTGGGTGTTCTTTGGAAGGAATGATGCT
>SJYQ01096447.1:18969-32476 GCA_006410935.1 Redunca redunca | reverse complement strand
TCATTTCCTGAACGTTGAGCTTTAAGCCAACTTTTTCACTCTCCTCTTTCACTTTCATCAAGAGGCTTTTGAGTTCCTCTTCACTTTCTGCCATCAGGGTGGTGTCATCTGCATATCTGAGGTTATTGATATTTCTCCTGGCAATCTTGATTAGGCACTGCCAATTATCAGCCGAATCTCCCAAGATTTTAACATGATGTTTTTTCCTGATTCCTAGCGAAATCTCCGCAGAGACAAAGATCGACGGAACATGTTGCAATTCAACCTGCAGACCCTGCCTAAGAGCGCCAAGCAGAAGGAGAGGTGAGCTGCCCATCCTGTTGGAACAAGTTATTTTTCCAGGACTGACCACACTGCTGTCAGGAGACCAGAGCAGAACAGTCATCTTCCCCAATATTACAAAAAACCAAAAAGCCTTCCCAAAGCCAGTTAAGCCACTATTTAAGCCCTGGTGTCATCCTCCAAGAGGTGGTCATGGCAGAGACCATGGACGGGAAACTGCTTGCACTGGACATGAGCACTGACTGACACGGAAACAAAGGCAGACAGGAAGGGATCCCGGGGCTTCACCTAGACTCAAGTCTTCTGTGGTGCAGCTCCCGGGGCCCATTCACACCAGGTCCTGTGAGTCCCTAGAGCTGTGTAGGACAGTAGCCTGCCCAAGCTGAGGCTGCCAGAGGACAGCCTCTAGAGATGGAGTGGGATATACTGGTATATACCGGCATACTGGGGGCGATATACCTCTCCTAGCATGTCTAGTGTGCACCATTTTCGTCTGGGTTTTTTTTTTTTTTCTTACGCCTCTATTTTCCTTAAAAATCTGTACTGAAAGCAGTTTTCCTGTCTTTCCAGAGAACGCATACGACTGCAGAAAAAATTCCAGAAACAATTTGGAGTGAGGCAGAAATGGGACCAAAAATCACAGGTACTATATCCGTATCAGAATTCTGTCCAGGAATTCGATTTTTTGTAACAGCTTTATTGAAGTATGCTTCTCATACTATACAGTTTGCCCATTTAAGATGGGGTGACTTTAAGATTCACCCACTGAACTCAGTGGTTCATAGTTTCTGCATGGAGTCCTGCAGCCATTACTGTGGTCTGTGTCAGAATGTTTTCATCACTCTACAAAAAACCCTGTTCCAGTCAGCCATTTTCCCTGGCCCTAGACCTCCCTTCTCTGTTTTCTGTCTCTGGATTGATCTCTCCTGGACATTTCATATAAATGGACCCAGAGCAGAATGATCTTTTGTGACTGGCTCCTTTCACCAAGCATCATGTTTTCAAGGTTCATCCATGTGGTAGCCCATGTCAGCACTTCATCCCTCTTTATTGCCATGTTCCATTACACGGATAGACCACGTTTTGTCTGTCTGTTCACCACTGATGGACATCAGGGTTGTTTTTACTTGAGGGTATTGTGCATGGTGCCACCATGGACATTCCTCTAAAAGTGTTCATGTGGGCGTTGTGTGAGTAGCAGACGCGTGTGAGCCAGAGTGAAGGTGCAGTTGTGGGAGTTAACATTTGCTGGACACGGTGCTTGCTCCAGCAGCGAGAATAACCAGATAATGACACGGGAGAAATGCAGAGGAGCGGTTAGAAACAGCCAGCCTGTCATATGAATGTTCTGGATGTGTTTATTGAATGCAAGCCCTTCCTGCTGTCACCTGCCTTTTGCTTGCGTTTCGCGCTGGCTGTCATTCTCCCTCCAACGGCCTTTCCTGACAGAAGCCCCGAGACTCTTCGGTGGAAGTCCGCAGCGACTGGGAGGTGAAGGAAGAGATGGACTTCCCCCAGCTGATGAAGATGCGGTACTTGGAAGTGTCAGAGCCCCAGGACATGTAGGTGGCCTCTTTTCCTACCCTCTATCATGCTCTTAATGTGTGTGAACCAGCTGGTGATGACTGTTGGCCTGAGCCCTAGCATTTCCAAAGACATTGCCTAAGATTAGCAGACGAGTTTTTAAAAAAAAAAAAAAAAATTAATGCCTGTGCCGGGAAAAGCAGAAAGAAGTTTACTGAAGCTAAAACTTCAGTTCTCTTTCAAATTCCTGGCATTGTGAGCAAAAGAAAAATTAAGTTATAGAACTCTTGTTGGGAGAAAGCAGAAAGAAATTTCCTATTGCTAAAACTCTAGATTTCTTTCAGCTTCCTGAAATCCTGAGCAAAAGAGAAGGTTGGGTTCTGTAGCTCTTTGGGCAGAAAGAGAAAGATTGCAGTTCTTCAAGAGAAGTGACGCTTTTCCTGATGTTTCAAAGAGCTCCTTATCTCGGAAGGCCAGTGGGTGGACATAACTTAGCGGGAGCTGGAGGCAGCCTCCTGCTGGGCTCTCTGTCACTGCTCCTCTCCCTGTCTCTAAAGTGGGGCGGGGAGTGGGGTCCTGAGCCGGATCAGTTGTGGTCACTGTTGTGTGGAGCCACTTCAGGACCTGAGGGGCAGGCCCTGCATGAGCTCTGAGAGTCCAGTCAGAGACTATTCTCTTCTCTCATGTGTTAGACTTTTGGATGAGACTTTGGATTCCGTGGTGTAACAGAGAAGAGGTAGGTAGTCTTACTCCCCTTGACTTAGCATGTGTTGCATGCTCTCCCCTCAGCGAGTGCTGTGGGGCCCTGGAGTACTACGACAAGGCCTTTGACCGCATCACCACGCGGAGCGAGAAGCCGCTTCGGAGCATCAAGCGTATATTCCACACCGTCACCACCACGGACGACCCTGTCATCCGGAAGGTGGGCACCCCTGCCCCATGCCCACCTGAGGGGATCGCTGCAATACCACCGCTGAGGCCTCAGAGAGAGCAGAGATTCGGCGAGGGGGTGGGGGGGCGGTATATGAACCGACTGGGCCTCAGATGCCCCTATAGATAAGACTCATGTGAATCGATTTAGGATTAGGTGAAAATGAAGGCACTCTGCTGACCGGACCGTAAGTGTTGGGGTGTAGCAGGTGGTCGGGAAACTGCAGTTCCTTGGACCCAGGATACAAGCTTGCTGGCTGGCTTGCTGCAGCCTGGCTGAGACAACCAGAGGTGTAGGTATGGGTGTGGGGCTCCTTACAGACAAGTCCTTCGCCTCCTGTGAATGGGCAGGTGAGCCCCAGAGTAGCCCCATCTCTCTTTTGTCCTGCTTGCAGCTGGCAAAGACTCAGGGCAACGTGTTTGCCACTGATGCCATTCTGGCCACGCTGATGAGCTGCACCCGCTCTGTGTATTCCTGGGACATCGTCGTCCAGAGGGTCGGGTCCAAGCTCTTCTTTGACAAGAGGGACAACTCTGACTTTGGTAAGAAGCCTGTCTAGGAACAACACAGAGGCTCTGAGTGTCCTTGTTGGTCCAAAGGCATTCCCAGGTACAGAGAAGGTGTTCTGTCTCCCCACGAACGCCGTCAGCCATGTCAGAATCCCCCTCAGCCTCCTCAGAGATAGAGGAAGGGGCTGTCACTGCAGTGCCCGCAGCCTTCTGAGTCGTCGTGGCACCCCAACGCCGTGTTCCCGCTCACTTGAATCACATCTTCCTGACTTCTGTCATTTCTCCATACCACCTTCAGTACGCACTTGACACTTTTCTTTGGATTGATGCCTTTTTTACTTCAACATATTTATGAAGGAAAAAAGGCACATGTACCATACACATGTGTATGTACACACACACGTTGAATGAAAACCAGGTCACTCAAAACAGATGTGGTTGTGACAGAATTTAACGTTAGGATCTCAAGTTATCCAGAAACCTGCCGCACCCACCCCCACTCAGGAGACCCATGTTAGCACATGGCGGTCCTTGGAGGAAGGGCCTGTGTCATCTGAATCACCACATCTCCCTAAGGGCCCCTACACCTCTCTGGTGACTGTTTCATGGGTGGGTGACCATGCTGCCAACTTTGCAGACCTCCTGACAGTGAGTGAGACAGCCAACGAACCCCCTCAAGATGAGGGTAACTCCTTCAACTCGCCCCGCAACCTGGCCATGGAAGCAACCTACATCAACCACAATTTCTCCCAGCAGTGCTTGAGGATGGTAAGGTCCTGGGCGCATTCAGCTCATCGACCCCAGCTGCTGTCTACTGAGCATGTACTGGGTCGTCAGCTCTGGGTTGTGGGATTAGACAGGACAGAGGGGGTCCCTGCTTGTCACAGAGGAGATCTCAGCTTGGGCTCTGGGGTCAGAAGGCCTGACTTTGAGCCCTGGATTCACCACTTTTAGCTTTCTGGTGCCAGTCATGTTTCTTCTCTGAAATTGTTTAGTTGCGAAGTTGTGTCTGACTCTTTAAGACCACATGCACTACAGCCTACCAGGCTCCTCTGTCCTTGGGATTTCCCAGGCAAGAATACTGGAGTGGGTTGCCATTTCCTTCTCGCAGGGATCTTCCCGACCCGGGGATGGAACCCACATCTCCTGCGCTACAGACAGATTCTTTACCCCTGCGCCACCAGGGAATCCCCTCTGTAAAATTAGAATACTTGAATATATCTCATATAGATATATGGTGAAGATTCCTTAAAATATATGACCAGGACACCCTTCTGTACAGATACAGGTGCGTTGCTTAGGAGCTGGGGATACAGCAACCAGCCAGCCAAAGTGCCTGCCCTTAGAAAACTTCATTATAATGGAGGGGGAAAGATCTTCCCTGCGGCTCAGATGGTGAAGAATCTGCCTGCGATGCAGGAGACCTGGGTGGGATCCCTGGGTCGGGAAGATCCTCTGGAGAAGGGATCAACAGTCCACTCCAATATTCTTGCCTGAAGAATCCCACGGATATAGGAGCCTGACAGGCTGCAGTTCACGGGGTCGCAAAGAGTCGGACACGACTGAGCGACTAACACACAGTGGAGGAGGAAACATGGTAAGCTCAGGATACATACATGTGACAAATGATTGTGTGTACCTTGGAGGAAAACATAACAGGAGGGGGCACTGTTGCTAGTTAAATAAGAGACTAGGGGCTTGTGTTTCACAAACTTGAGCATAGGGTGAACTCAAGCTGTTACCTCTGTTGTGACCCACAGGGTGCTCACTTGGGCTCGGCAGTGTGCCCAGAGCCCCCTCGAGCTCTAGGGACCCAGGCGGGGCTGTGACGAAGGAGAGGTGCAGATTATGGCTGGTTGCCTTGGCAACGGGTTGGCACTGTCACAGCACCTGTGTCATTTTTACAGGGGAAGGAAAGATACAATTTCCCCAACCCCAACCCATTTGTGGAGGACGACATGGATAAGAACGAGATTGCCTCTGTGGCATACCGGTATGTCTCCTCCCTCTGCCCCTGCCCTGTGTGGGTGGTGCATCTGGACCCAGGGCCTCGGGTGACCAGAGGCGCTCCCCCTTCCTTACAGTTACCGCCGGTGGAAGCTCGGGGACGACATCGACCTCATCGTCCGCTGTGAGCACGATGGCGTCATGACTGGAGCCAACGGGGAGGTGTCCTTCATCAACATCAAGACTCTCAACGAGTGGGACTCCAGGGTGAGGCACGCGGGGCACCATGTCCTGGGCTGGCGCCTGCAGCCTGTATCTCTTCCCCTTGCCTCGCTTACAGAGGTTTTCTGTCTTCTGAGTTTTCCCCCTGCTTAGTTCCACTTTGAGGAAGAGATCATGGGTGCGGGTGATTACCTTTCCTCGGTGTTTTCTGTCTCTGTCCATTCCGACCTCCTGTTGACTTCTGCCCTCTGCAAGTCTCTCCTTATGAGCTGGGCTGGCAGCTCTCCTGTAAGTCGGGCAGCTCTCCTTTCTGATCTGTTATTTCACTTATGGCAGCCCCTGCCTGGTTTTCAACCTTGTGGCACCCTTTTTTCAACTTTATCTCTTACTGAACTCAGATTCTCAGATTATCCCAGATTTGGCTTTTCAAGAGGAGCACCTTGAAAGAAATACACATCCTTCATTTTTCCTTCTCTTTTCATTCTCCCAGGCTGGTGTGCCAGGATGGGGCTATCATCCTTTCTGAAAGTACCTGGCCTACACACCTGAATTTAAAATGTGTGGCCATGCTCCTGGTCACTGGTATGTAGAATAAAAAGAGTCTTGGTTAGGACAGCAAGGCCAGGCCTATGTTAATGAGGGTCCAGTGAGATGGAGGTCAGGGGCCATTGTGCTCTGTCTGCGTTAGAGCCAAGGGATTAGCACTCTGGGCACCAGGTTTCACTCCTCAGGTGTTCTTTAGCTTCTGTCACCTGCTGAGAGCACCCTGGAAGGTTTGCTGCAAACCTAGCTCTGAACCAGTGGCCTTTTCTTAGACTTTGACCACAGCCTCCCAGGAACATTGTTCTGTGTGATTGTGCCCTCTGCTACTGCCATACTCTGGTCCTGCACGTTTCTCAGCTGCCTTCACGTTTCCTTTGCTGTTCCCCTCCTTTTTAATCCCCCAGTGGCACCTTCTCTTAGGGTCAGTCCCTTATGCAACTCTTTTGCCGCAGTTACTTCTTTATACTGTGTGTGGTCCCCTCAGATGGTCTCCCTATCTTAAGGGACCTTGATTCCATCTGCAGAATCTCTTTAGACACGAGGTAGCGTGATCCTGGGTAGTTATACTCAGGGTTCCCCCAGACTCCAGGATAGCAGCTACAGCAAGAGCAGGGCCACCAGGGACCATCTTAGAATTAAGCCTGACCCCAAGCCTCATCCTTGAACTCCAGAAATGATTCCTGAAATCTCTTTTGACTCCTGTTCCATCATTGTTGTTTTTGTTTTGGAATTTTTTGGTGGTGGTTTTTTTCAAAAATACTCTGTCCTTCCAGTGTCTTCCTTTGTCATTCCCTCTGGCTTGACTGTCCACTGGTGTCATTTCTCCTCCTCTCTTAGGCTCAGAGCCTCAAACGTCTCCTCCTCCTCCTCTGCACCCTTGAATTCTGCTGTCAGGCTCAGTCTGTCTACTTGCCCAGCCCTGGGTTTCACTGACATCACCCTAGTTGATGACGCCTGATATTTTGCATCTGTCTCTTAACTGACCTCCCTAACTCCCTCTCCATCAGGTCAAACCTACCTGACCTCCCCTCCCTCTGCGGGCTTCCACACTAAAGCAGTCCATCTCTTCCCTGTCCCTCTCAGATCTCCCAGCTCCAGCTTCTGCCAGTATTCTCTACGGGTGAGCTATCACACTTCCTTGTGAAATTCTTCCTCTCCATACCACACGGGATAAACACTTGTATGGCACTTGTTTCTAACATGTGTGAGTATGTGTCCTGGTCTGGTTGAGACCTTGTGAAGAGAGAAATTAAGTTTGTTGAGCACCAGCTGTGTGGCAGGCTGTGCAAGGGAGGGACGGAGGCCCTGCCCTTAGATGATGTCTTCCTTCTGCTCTATCTGTGGGCTTTCCCCTCCCTCGTTAAGCCCACTAGGGACCTTCTTCTCTACCAGAGGGGCCAGCAGTCCACAGGCAGCATGGTGCCTTGGTGCCTGTAACTGGGGCCCTCCTCCCACAGCACTGTAACGGCGTTGACTGGCGACAGAAGCTTGATTCTCAGCGAGGGGCTGTCATTGCCACCGAGCTGAAAAACAACAGCTACAAGTTGGCCCGCTGGACCTGCTGTGCTTTGCTGGCTGGATCCGAGTACCTCAAGCTTGGGTGAGATTCCTGCCCAGGAGCCAGGAGCTCATCTTCGGAAAGGAGGGGTCTTTGCATTGGGAGACCAAGGCTGCCCTTTTCTCCCTTTTCTTGGGACAAGCACGAGGCCGCCATTTAACTGATAACCCCAGGCACAGCTGTGTCTCTGTTCCGGTGGGCCCCCCCTAACAATCCTCCCCCTAGCAGTTACGTGTCCCGGTGCCACATGATCTGTGCCAGCGGGCCCCACCCTAACACTGCCACCTGCCTCCCCCCAGTTGCATGTCCCGTGCCATGTGGTCTGTGCCGGCGGGCCCCACCCTAACATTCGTCCCCCCGGCAGTTACGTGTCCCGGTACCACGTGAAAGACTCCTCGCGCCATGTCATCCTGGGTACCCAGCAGTTCAAGCCCAATGAGTTCGCCAGTCAGATCAACCTGAGCGTGGAGAATGCCTGGGGCATCCTGCGCTGCGTCATCGACATCTGCATGAAGCTGGAGGAGGGCAAGTACCTCATCCTCAAGGACCCCAACAAGCAGGTCATCCGTGTCTACAGCCTGCCCGACGGCACCTTCAGCTCTGATGAGGACGACGAGGAGGAGGAGGAGGAGGAAGAGGAGGAAGAAGGTGTGTAGCAAGCCTCCCTCAGAAGTCTGGCGTGAGCTGTGGGCTGGTTGGGGCCCAAGCGCTGCAGCGTCGGTCCTCTGACCTCAGTGGAAAACTCCAGGAATTCCCTGAGGCTTCCCTTGGTATGGTATTCAGTCTAGTTCCAGGAGCACTTCCACAGCCTTGAGAGCACTTGACGGGGTTGATGAGGAGAGTTAGGGCAGGAAAGAAATGTCTAGAGGAAGGTGCTAGACATCCCTGATACTAGCCAGTGGCCCAGGGAGGAATGATGCTCCAGGTTCCTGCTAGGCCTTAAATCGCTCTCTCACCTGCTTCACCAGTTGGTGACTAAAGGAAATACCTGTTAGTCCTCTGAGGATCTGAATGGCTTCACATCTGAGTGAAAGTGTTGAAAATCGTAAGCAATTCAGTTTGATATAACCTTTGTATGTTTCAGAGGAAGAAGCCTGAACTAGACGGTGACGCAGAACTGGCGTCTGCGACTGCATCGAGCCTGGAGGACCCTGAATACCTGGTGGGATGTGTGTCTGATTCTTGCTCTCTGAAGCTGGGCCATTGAAATAAATTCTATTTAGTCCCTTACCTTCATCTTTGCCTACGTTATGACCGACAGCCCTTCTTCCTTCTCCGAGTAGCCCTTCAGAGAGGGAGGGTGAGACACAGCAGAGTCTCTCTGGAGTTCATAATCTGGGTTCCCTCCTTTGTTCTCAGCATTAGTGGTTTTACATTCCTGCTAGGTGAATGCCCTGGGGTTTTTTGTTCTTGGAACCCCTTGAAATTATCCTTTGCCAGAGAGTGAGATCCATTATGAGGTCCCCATAGGAAGTCCATTTCACAAGCACAAGCTGGCTACATGCCAGACCCAGCTGCTGCCCTGAGACACACACATCACTGTAAAGATGAAGCAGGGCAGTCTTTGAAGCTTGAGGTGAGGTCGCTGCTGTGAAGGAAACCGCTTCAGAATGTCCTGAGGGATGTTCCACAGGGTGTTGATTGTAATGGTTTGTATAAACTTCCCTGGTAGCTCAGTTGGTAAAGAATTCACCTGCAATGCAGGAGACCCCAGTTCGATTCTTGGGTCAGGAAGATCCCCTGGAGAAGAGATAGGCTACCCACTCCAAAATTCTTGGGCTTCCCTTGTGACTCAGCTGGTAAAGAATCTGCCTGCAGTGTGGGAGACCTGGGATTGATCCCTGGGTTGGGAAGATCCTCTGAAGAAGGGAAAGGCTACCCACTCCAGTATTCTGGCCTAAAGAATTCCATGGACTGTATAGTCCATGGGGTCGCAAAGAGTCAGACACAACTGAGCAACTTTCACTTTCACTTGGCTTGGGCTGGTGATGTGATCTCAAGCGGCACACTCAAAGCATGGTGTCATGAACAAATATCTCATCCTGACACAGAACTGTGATGCTGGTGGAAGTGATGCCATTATACAGATAAGACTGGCTCCACTTTTGGGTAGCAGTCCTAAATTTAACAATTTTGATCAAAATAATTGAGCCTCAGAAAGCAAGCAAAAATATATCGGACTTTATTTTCCGAGTTACTAGGAAAACTGTATTAAGGTGTGCTTCTTGGGGAGTTTTCAGTGTAGGTGGAGCATTAGAAAATCCACATTATAGTGTGACAAGTGTGGGGTTTCAAGGTCAGGCTGGTACTCCCCAAGCTGCCTCCTGCAGACCCAGGATGCAACCCAGCAGGATTATCTGGAACAAGTGGCCCAAAAACATCTTAAGAGCAACCTCCACCTGCTTCATCTCTTTCATCTGTCCTCTACTTTCCCCAAGTTGATGGCTGTAAATAGCCCTGCCTCAAAACCGGTAGCATTCTACAGTCCAGGCTTAGCCTAGTCTGAAGGCCCTGCCATACCTTATCAGTCCTAACTTCCCAGTACAAGATAAGACCAGCAGTTTTAAGTACTTAATTACTGGTCCACAGCCATTCTCATGATCATCATAACTACTAAGACGTTGACCTCCCTAGCCTCATTTTTGGTTAGGTGCTTTTGTCTGCTTTTAGTGTTTATTCAACAAATTACTAAGGGCCTCCTGTATGTCAGATACTGATGGAAGCCCTGAGGTCGCTATAATGATTAAGATTCATTTCTGCTCTAACAAGAGCTTTTCTCTGATGCCAATAATAGTTAGGGAAAAAATAGATAAATGGCATTCCTAAGGGTGTACTTAGGTCTGAGAGCTCAGAGAAGTTTCAGTGATGAAAAGCTGGAAAACCAATGTTTTTCCAAACGCCATGGCTGCCTTCCCACTGGAACCCTCAGCCCCATCTCACAGGACTACTTAACAGCTCTTGAGTTTCTTACTTTATTAATAGATGCACTGTATTCTGTGCAGGTAAATCTCATTCAGGATTCACATTTCACCTCGGGAAAGCCAGCCCCGGTCATCCAGTTAATTTGAGTGGGGTGCAGGGTCACCCAGTCATCCTCTGTATTGCCTCCACTTCAGCCACAGTTGCTGAGCATGAGCAGTGGATTTGAGCTTAAGTGTCTACACTGTTCTGTCATAGGCCCCTTTGTTTACAATATTACCAATGATAAGGTAAAAATTTCCATTTTAAGGCAAGACAATAAAGGTGAAAACCTCCTCCCTCCCGTCTAGTGTGCATTGTGTTTCCGTGTTATGCATTAACCACAAGTCCTCAATGGCAGAAATAACCTGTTCAACCATAAAGTTCAATTTTTATTCTGGTGCCAGTCATGGAACTCCTTAGGAGATAACATTCATTTCTCAGTCCTGTAAGGGGTCACAATGACCCACCACTTGCTTTGTACATGCAGACATCTTTGTTGAACTTTATGTACAATGCCAATGTGCCATTTCCCTTAAACACAGTGATGGGGGCAGAAAGGACTGGTCAGATGACCTGGGGACTTGGGCTGCACCTAATGAAAGCTCTCAGCTTAAATACTTCCTTAGGAAAGAATGTTGCTAGCTATGTTTCACATGTCCTGCCTATTTTACAAGACTTTTTTTTTTGAGTTGCTAGTGGTCTTAGTTGTGGCATGCAGGCTGTTTGTTGCAGCCTGTGGGCTTCTCCCGAGTTGTGGTGCGTGGGCTCCTGAGCACACAGGCTCAGTAGTTGTGGCTCACAGGCTCGGTTGCCCCACGGTATATGGGATCTTAGTTCCCCGACCAGAGATGGAACCCGTGTCCCCTGCATTGGAAGGCAGATTCTTAACCACTGGACTACCAAAGAAGTCCTTAAGAATATTGTTTCTTGCACAACCAGATGTGTGACAGAGCCTCCAGTAAAAATGATGACTAGGCGACCACAACAAATACACAGTTCTACAAGGTCAATGACAGTAACAGTCTGACTCAATAGATAATGGGAGAATCATTACCTGAACCATAACAGGCCAGTAAGACAGGAGGTCCAGAGGCTTTTGGCTACTACTAACAGAGCCCAGTCCAGTAATAACACACTGAATGGCCTATCAGTGATTCCTTACCTGGCCTGGGAATGAGCATTCCTATCACCATGGGCCCTATCAGTCACAGAATACCTCTCAAACCTTGGTCAAAATTAAGACTGAAAGGGAAGGGACTGTAAAATAAGGAATATAGCTTCCCACCCAGTTCTACAAGAATCAAGTCATTAGCCACTTGATGACCTACATATACCATGAGAGGGATTCAGGATGAGAATTTGAACAAGGCACTTTTGTACTCTAGGAAAACTGGAAGGACTGGCCTTCAGACAGATATTTTCAAGAGAAAAATTCCTGAACCCAGTTTCTTGCATCTTGCCATACTTGAGAACTAAAATCATTAAGCTGTTAATTCCTCCTAAAGAGCAACAACCTTCTACCAAGCCGTGTGCTTGATTGCATGTGTCCCTTCATCAGAATCACAGATAAATTGGCCTCCCCTACCCCTTGGTTACAGTCCTCAGAGCTTTCTGAAAGACTGTCTCCTAGGTTATAGTCCTTTGCTGCTGTTCAGTCAGCCCGTCTTGTCCGACTCTCTGCAATCCCATGGGGTGCAGCACACCAGGCTTCCTTGTCCTTCATGGTCTCCCTGAGTTTGCTCAAACTTCATGTTCATTGAGTCGATGATGCCACCTAACCATCTGATCTCTATCTCCCCCTTTTCCTCTTGTCCTCAATCCTTGCCAGCACCAGGGTCTTTTCCAGTGAGTCAGCTCTTCGCATCAGGTGGCCAAAGTAGTATAGCTTCAGCTTCAGTCCTTGCAATGAGTATTCAGGGTTGATTTCCCTTAGGATGGACTGGTTTGATCTTGCTGTTCAGGGGACTCTCAAGAGTCTTCTCCAGCACCACAATTCAAAAGGCACTCAGCCTTCTTTATGGTCTAACTCTCATCCATACATGAAAAACCATAGCTTTGACTGTATGGACCTTTCTCAGCAAAGTGGTGTCTCTGTTTTTTAACATGCTGTCTACATTTGTCATAACTTTTCTTCCAAGGAGCAAGTGTCTTTTAATTTCATGGCTGCAGTCACCGCCTGTGGTAACTTTGGAGCCCAAGAAAATAAAGTCTGTCACTGTTACCATTGTTTCCTCATCTATTTACCATGAAGTGATGGGACTGGATGCCATGATCTTAGTTTTTTGAATGTTAAGTTTTAAGCCAGCTTTAGGTTGGCTCAATTAAAATTCTCCATTTCTTCCTTAGATAGACAATTAATTGTTAATGGATATCAAGCACATAAAACAGGCTTCATAAATTGATAAAAAGTTTGGAAAGAGCTCATGATTTGGAGTATAAATGGGTGTGTGTGTGTGTTAATTCCACATTCCAGTTCTCAACTCTCTGATCTTAATTAAGCAAACCCCCTCTGAGTTCCATTTGGCTAGTCAACTACATTATATTGGAAACAGCCCCTGCTGCTGCTGCTGCTGTTGCTAAGTCGCTTCAGTCGTGTCCGACTCTGTGCGACCCCATAGACCACAGCCCACCAGGCTCCCCGTCCCTGGGATTCTCCAGGCAAGAACACTGGAGTGGGTTGCCATTTCCTTCTCCAATGCATGAAAGTGAAAGTGAAGACGCTCAGTCGTATCCGACTCTTAGCGACTCCATGGACTGGAGCCTACCAGGCTCCGTCCATGGGATTTTCCAGGCAAGAGTACTGGAGTGGAGTCCCCCTCTTCTGATGGAAGATCAAGTCAGTCCTGTTTGTTACTTAGTGAAGGATAGACTGAATCATTGTAGCGAAAACTCCTTAGTTTCTTTACTGGTCCTGGTTTCGCCAACTTGGTTTCCAGTTTCAAAGTACTGGGTAGCCAACTAGTCCTTGCCCACATTAGTGAAGTGTCACGGGGGCTTATCTCCCAAAGTCATCTGCTCCCGCGCCTCCCT
>SJYQ01096447.1:0-18466 GCA_006410935.1 Redunca redunca | reverse complement strand
CACCTACAAAACCCTTTTTGTAGCGCATCTCCTAGAATTTGTGTTCCCCAAAATTCATTGAGAAATGCTGGCACGTGTCCAGTAAGTGTTAGCTGGGCTCGGTAGGACTTCAAAACTGAATGAGAGCCAGGCACAACAGGCAGTGCTGCCAGCATTCAGCTTTAGCTTGCTTTGGCTTGGGAGAAAGCTTAATATTGTGTAGACAGCTCCAACTCAGAGTTACACATTCTACCATGCTTGTTTAATCCTCACAAGGACCCTATGAAAGAGGTTCACTGATCCCCATTTTATGAATGACAAACTCAGGCTCAGAAAAGTAACTGGTGTTCTGTCACACAGCTAATAAGTAGCAGCTGCCACTTGACTGCACTTGTCTTTCTGACTCTGAAGCCTGTGTTCTTAACGCCCCACCAGCCTGACTCCCCCTTCCTGGTTGTCAGCCTAGCACCTGGCCCCAGGAAAGTGCTCCATCACAGTTCATCTTCTCAAGCCTTTTGCCTGAGGCACAGCCTTATTCCTTGCTTGTTACAGCCTAGGGAGCAGGGTCAGTTTGGACCCTCGCTTCTTAGGACTTAGAAGTGCTACAGTATAGGGGAGTCAGATGTAAGCCAGTGGACAGCTCAGAAAACAAGGAGGGGATGGGGACTGCCCAGGCCCTTTCTCCAGACCACCTGTTCCTGTTTTTGAAACTATCTTGTTATCCACTCTTTCCTCTGCAGGCTGGCAGGGTCCAGCTCCTGGCTTGCCCACCAGAAGATTGTAATCCCTATCAGCAGAAAGAGCAGGACTCTGAAATTAGGCTGGGTTGTGGTCAGATTCTAGCTCTGCTATCTGAGGAGCTATGGAGTCCATGGGCCCACTTGGAGCCAGCAGTCTTCACCTGTAACACAGGCCAAATAACACTGACGCAGACCTGCTCTGAGCAGTGAGATGAGTCAGAACGTACTTAGTACAGGGACTCATACAGAATCACTGCTCAGCAGATTTTGCATCTGCCAGGGAAGTAAGAAAGGGGAAAGCAGGGTGTCTAGTTTCATTTCCATGATGAAGGTGGTACTTGGTATGGCTGCTGTGTTCAAAATTAAGTGAATTATTCAGTTTCTCATGGTGTCACCATCTCTAGAGTCAGAAAGTAAAACTGATTCTCACATTTGGTATAATCCCAGAAAGGTGAAAACAAACTATACCCAATGGATCATTCAGTGAGGGGGCTGAGGTAAAGTGTCAGATACACTGGGACAGGTCAGGAAGTAGATAAAGGAACGAATGACCTGCTTTCCTTTAGGAGCTAGCAGGCTGGGTGGGGCCGGCGAGCCAGGCGGCAGGTCCAAAGAGGGATTTTTTACTTAGTGGTCTCATAGCTGAGAGGCTAAGCCATCCTCCCTATGTCCCCCACCTGCAGCGTCCTTCTTGTGGCCACCGGCTTATCGGTCCCCAACCGGGTGGACTTCCCTGGTTCTGAATATGTGGATGGTTATGAGTCTGTGTCCGTGGATCCCAAGGACTTCGAGGGTCAGAATGTGCTGATCCTAGGCCGGGGGAACTCGGCCTTTGAGACAGCAGAGAACATCTTCAGTGTCACCAACTTTATCCATATGCTGAGCCGCTCCCGGGTCCGGCTCTCCTGGGCCACCCACTATGTCGGAGACCTCAGGTATGCTGGGAGGTGTGTGTGTCGTGCTGCCAGCCCCTCTAGAGCCACCCTGCCCCCCGCCTGACTGAGCACCCCTGCCCGAGTCTCCCTCACCTAGCACAGACCCTTCTCTCTCTCTCCTGACATGCACTTGGGGCCCCAGGGCCATCAACAATGGCCTGCTGGACACCTACCAGCTGAAGTCCCTGGACGGGTTGCTCGAGTCCGACCTGACAGACTTGGCCATCGTGAAAGACCACAAGGGCAAGTTCCACATCACTCTGAAGCTCTTCGTGGAGGAGTTCTTCAACCAGAGTTCCGACGCCATCCCCCTCCCCCAGGACAACAATGACAACTTTGCCATGCGCGTGGCCTATGACCGGGTCATCCGCTGCCTGGGCTGGAAATTTGACTTCTCCATTTTCAGCAAGTGAGTCCAAATGAAGGGGAGGAACTAGATCTCTCAGCAGAGCCCTCTGGTTCAGGCCCCGGGTGGACAAGGAGACACTGGGGGGCCTGACTGGATCTTCCTGTCAGGTCACACAGGGACCCAGAGCCCAGGCTCCAGTCAGGCTTGAGTCCTGGCTGTGCCCCTGCCCCACCACATCTTTACCCTGAAGGTCAGTTATTCTGTCTGTTCAATGGACATGATCATACCTGCCTTCTAGGGTTGGGGTGTAGTTTAAATAAGCTCAGTGCCAGGCCTGTAAAAAGTGTTTCATACACAGCAGTGATTTTAATTCACAGCCCTCTCCCACTCACAGGTCACTCCGACTCTCTTCAGGGGGTGAACTCAGCGAGAAATATCCCCTGGTCAGAGCCAGCTATGAATCCAAAGGGAGCCGGGGCCTCTTCATCCTGGGGACTGCCAGCCACTCAGTGGATTACCGGAAATCTGCTGGGGGTTTCATCCATGGATTCCGATACACAGGTGAGCCTGGCAGAGAGGGCCACTGTCCCTAGACAGAACCATCCCTAGTGTTTGTAAACACATGCTTTATTCCCTTAGAGCAGTCTTAAAGGGATTGCTTATCAGCAGTTGATTGTCATAAATTCCCATCTGAGGCAGACAGGAGTGGGTTTTCATGGTCTGAGGATATGTCTAAGGCAGGGGTTTCTAACTCCTGCGCTATGGACCAGTACCAGTCTGTGGCCGGTTAGGAACCAGACTGCACAGCAGGAGGTGAGCGGCTGGTGAGCGAGCAAAACTTTGTGTATATTTATAGGAGCTCTCCATCGCTCACAGTGCTGCCTGAGCTCCGCCTTCTGTCGGATCAGTGGCAGCATCAGATTCTCATAGGAGTGCAAACCCTATGTGAACTGTGAGTGTGAGGGATCTAGGTTGTGTGCTCCTTATAAGAATCATCCCAAAACCATCCCCCTCCCCGCCTCCAGTCTGTAGAAAAGTTGTCTTCCATGAAACCAGTCCCTAGTGCCAAAAAGGTTGGGGACCACTGGTCTAGAGAAGTCCCAGATAAGGTGTAACCTGGGGGTGCATGCTCCATGCATCAGCCCTGTGTGGGTGAAGTACCTACACTGGCAGTAATGCTGAGCCTGGGGACAGCTCACCCCAGGGGAACGGCTGGGTAGTCTCAGACTGTGAGGCTCCCTAAGCTCCCTAAGCCTGTTGGCCCTCCCCTAACATCAGAGAGGTAAATGAGGTGAACTCTCTTCCCCGTGGGGCCATGGTAAGGACTAAATAAGGTAATTCCTGGAGGCAGGGCACCTGGGAAGCATTATGTACACACAAACTCTTTGGGTACCAACAAATTTCATTTAAAATGGCACCTAGATTATCTCAGCTCTTTTTTAAAAAACTCTTGGTACCAACGGTGCCAGTTTTCTGCACTCTGGATAGCCCACTGGATGGGTGCTTTATTGCATGATGAGTGTTACATAGGCCAGTTAATTTGACCATAAAAACACCATAAGGTCCTTCTTCCTGATGTTTCTGCATCTAATTCGACGCCTCACTTGCCTTGATGCTAGTTTCTGCATTTCACTCTCCTCTGGTTTGGCATGGAAAGAGAGTCATGTTTTGCTGTCGATTTCCAGATGATATATTTTATACCCTGTGCGTGCTGTTGGGGAAGAAACCAAGGAGAGAGTGGTCGCTGTCTGTTTACCAAAATGCTTGCAGACTGCACAGACACAGACACACGGAACAGAAGAGTCTCTCTCTCCAGCTGTGTCCCCAGCAGGAAACCCTCCTCACACTCCTGTGCACACCACCCTCCCTGTACCGGCTGTCCTGGCAGGTCCTGCCCCTTCTCTCTTGCCTCCCCCGTCCCCTGATCTTTCTCCAGGTCACGTTCCTTTTTTTTTTTTTTTACTGTGCTGGGTCTTCGTTGCTGCGCGGGCTTTTCTCTAGTTGCAGCAAGCAGGGGCTACTCCTCTGGTTGCCCTGTGTGTCTTCTCATGGTGGTGGCTTGTCTTGTTGCAGAGCATGGACTCTAGGGTGCCTGGGCTTTAGCAGTTGTGGCTCCTGGGCTCTAGAGCACAGGCTCAATAGTTATGGCACACATGATTAGTTGTTCCGAGGCATGTGGGATCTTGCCAGACCTGGGATTGAACCCGCGCCTCCTGCATTGGCAGGTATATTCTTTACCACTGACCCACCTGGGAAGCCCCACCTCACATTCTTAATCCTCCCAACAGCCCCATAAGACAGATCTTGTTATTTCAGTTCCCTTTTTCATCAAAGAAAATGGCACAGAGAACATAAGTCACTTATCCGAAGTCACCCGGCCAATGGAAAGCAGCGGTGGCATCTGAATCCACACCTGTCTGACTCAAAGGCTCTCAGCTCACCACTGAGTTTCAGGCAAATGGGAAACAGTTCTAGGTAGACAGCCACTGAGACCTGTGGTCACTATTCCTTGCTGAGGACCCGCCTAGGGGGAGGAGCCGTGCAGCTGTACACGGTACATCCTGCCCAACCTTGCTCATCATTCAGCTGAGAAAGAGGTCCCAAAGGGGGCAAGTAGCAAACAGCAAGGCAGAGGAAAGCCACAGATGAGAGATGGTAGCTGCAGAAGGTCGGGCCTGCTGGGGAGCCCGGTCCTTCCCTTCCCCGTCACTCCATCCCAGCCTCGCTTGCCTGACTCGGGGCCTCTTTGTCTCTCCTGACTGGTCTTCCTGCCACTGGTCTCTCTGGCTTCCCATCCAGCCACTCTGATACCCACCAAAACACTGTTATTTGAACAAAAAAACCTTCCAGGGGCTCCCCAGCCAGTTCCTTGGTATGGTGTCCAGAGCTTCATACAGGCCAGCACCAGCTCACCTGCCCAGCCTGCCCTCGCCTCCTTTTCAGAATGCACCCATTTATCTCAAGGTTTTATGTCTTTGCACCTGTGCTCCTTTTGTCTGGCCCCCTGCCCCACTCCCCTACCCGTGTAATTCCTCAGCCTTTCACAAAACTCAGCCTAACCTTGTTTCCTCCAGAGAACCAGGTTTCTGTCTGTCTCATGAAGGTGAACATCCTTTCCTGTGACCGTTGGCAGACCAAGTCTCTTGCCACGTGAATTGTCTGTCTTTGCCATTATTGGATTTGGGTGTTGTGTTGATTCATTTCAAGGAGGCAGGCAGCTGTGTGGGGTGGCCCAATGTCACAGCTGTGTAAGGGCAGCCCCAGGTCCACAGAAAATGTTCCCTATTGTTGGAGATAACTGTTTCTTCTCTATCCTTCCAGAAATATACAAAGTATCTCAAAGTAGAACTGAGATTAGGTTTTGGCTGTGGAGAGGGAGCCATCAGAGGTTCTCCATCGGGGAGTCTCTGAGAGACGTGGGGGCTATAGGGAGACGAGAGGTTGCAGAGGAAGGCTCTGGGTCTGCTGTGACATGTCGCATGTGCGGTGACAGTGGCAGGACTTTCACATGCAGGTGGCCTAAAGCAGAAACAGGCAGTCTCAGGCCTGGGGACCAAGTCTAGCCACGCCCATTCATTTCACGGTCCTCTCTGGCTGCTGTCCCACCAGAGGAGAACTGAGTCACCTGACAGACCCCGCTAAAGCCAGAAACACTTCCCCTCCAGCGCTTCTCAGAAAACCTGTACGACCCTCCTGTAAAGGCATCTTAGAGCCATGCACACGAGTGTGTCCTGAGTGCAGAGCTGATGGGGACTTTGCGTCCTCCCAGAGGTGAAAGGTAACATCTTAAGGGCAGCTTGCCATTCTCCCTCTGGCCGTTTCAGCACGTGCCGTCCACCGGCTGCTGGAGCAGCGCCACCACGGCGTGGCCTGGCCCTCCACCGAGCACCCCATCACACACCTGGCCAGTGCCATCATCCGGCGCATCAACGAGGCCTCTGGGCTCTACCAGATGTTCAGTGTGCTGGCCGACGTGGTCCTACTGAAGGAGTGAGTCGTCCTTCCCGTCTCCTGTCCCCATCCCCGCCAGCTTACCCCCCTACTCCGTCTTGCTCTTCTTTTCCTGTTGCATGTGTGAAACAGCCCAGCGGTTCCTTCCTAAGATGGAGAAGGCTGGGGACTGGGGTGGCAGAGAGGGAGGGGACAGGGCCCTTCTGGGGAAAATCAACACCACGGGCTCTACTGACAGACAGATTGACAGACATGGGTATAACGACAGCTTTGCCACTTTCTACCAGTATGATCTGGGGCAAGTTAGCCTCTCTGAGCCTTTCTTTATCTGCAAAGTAGAGCTAATAACATTGACCTTGCAGGGCTGTAGGAAGGAGTAAAGGTAACTGGTGGAAGGCATCTGGCACTAAACACATAAGCAGTGGCCTGCAGCGATGACGGATGACCACCTGTGGGGATTTAAGAGCTCCCTGGGCCAGCCAGCTCCTTATCAAAGAAGCGATAAGCAGCAGATCACAGAGGTCACTCCCTTAGAAGGCAACCATCAGGAGCAGGGAAGGGAGTAGAGCTGGGGGTGGGGGCGGGGGAGTGTGTGGTCTGAAAGGACAGGTGGCAGGTGAGAAGCCACAGAAGGAACAGCCTGGTCCAGAGCCAGTGGGTGCAGCAGCACACCGGGTTGAGGGACATGCAGGGAACTCAGAGGTGCTGGGAGCAGAACCTCCCTCATCACCCTTGACTCCTGTCTCTCTCACACCCATTCCCCACACTCACACCATTCATAGATCCTGCCCACTCTACCTTCAAACTGTGTTTAGAACCTGCCTGCCTCTCAGTAGTCCCACCACTGCCACCTTAGTCTGGACACTGAGAACATCCCCCTCCTGCACTGATACAACAGCCTCTCGCCTTGGCCCCCGTGGTCTGCTCTCAACACGGTGGCCGGAATGATTCCTTTAAAACTTGAGTCACTTGAATTCACCCCTTTCAATGCCCTCTGAAGGCCCTCAACCCCCTTCCCAGGCCAGGAGACTTTCCCATCGTGGCACACACGGCCCTCCTTGACCTGCCCCCGCCGACCTCCCCAGCCCCCTCTCCTGCCCATCGCCCTTGGCTCCACTGGGGCCCCACGGGCCTCCTTCCTGTCTCTGGAGCACGCCGAGGCCTTCACTCCCTCGTAGGGCTTCTCTGACACTAGTCTCAGCCTGGCTCACCCTTTCCCCACACACCCATTCAGGTTCCTCCAGGCTTTCTGACACCTGTAAGTCTAGGTTCTAGTAGTATTCAGGTGAGATGCTCGGATCTGATCAGTCTGTATGCTGTTTGATGGCCGCTTCTAGGAAGGAGGTGGCGTGTGCACAGCACACACGCACCTGTCACCTCTGCCGAAGCACCCAGGGTCTCACCCCCGTCGTCTGGCCCTGTCCCCAGGAACGCTACCACCTTTGAGTATCTGGAGGAGTTCCCCATGCAGATGCTGGCGCAGCTGGAGACGATCACGGGAAGGAGGGCGAGGCACGGCCTCTTCGTCATCAACATGGAGTACGGCCGGAACTACTCTGGGCCCGACAAGGACGTCTTCTTTTCTGACCGCTCTGTGGGGCACATGGAAGACGCCTGGCTGTCCAACTTCCTCCATCCTGTCATCTACTACTACAAGCACCTCCCCACCGGTGAGCCAGGGCCCTCCTCAGACCCCAGCACCACTGCGCCTTCATGCAGTACCCTCAGCTGATGAAAGGGGGTACACCGGGGGCCCTGCCCAGAGTCTCAGTGGAGCAAGTGGTCTATGAATGATAAATGCCGTCCCCAGATTCTGACCCACAGCAGGCCACACGTGGAGTGCCGTGATCGCCTCCAGTAGTAAGAGGGACAAGTGTCGTCGCTGTGTCCAGAGAAGGCTGACCTTGGAGTGAGACGGGGGACGGAAGGTGGTCTGGAGACGGACTCTAGGAGGAACAGCAAAGGGACAGGAGGGGATTAGCACAGGAAGGGAGCAGGAGAGCTGGGCAGTGTTCCCAGGGTCGTCCTTCCCTCGCTGTGTGACCTTGCACCATTACTTAACCCCTGTGAGCCTCAGCTTGCTCATGTGTGAAATGGGGTGGCAGTGATACCCTCCATGTGAGAGGAGAATGGATGAGATAACACAGAATGCCAGCACGGTGCCCTGTACAGAGTAGCTACTGACAGATGGCCTACCTGGGGAACATAAATCCTGCCTCTGAACGTGAAGGGATATCACCTAGAAGAGGATGAGCTAAAGTTAGGGGTTGTTCCAGAGGGCAGAGGTAGTGTCAGCGGGTAGAACTGACAGGAACCCGGGCTCACTCTCGTAAGCAGCAGCTCATCCTGAAAGCTGCCGAGGCTGGGACAGGCCCCTCACAGTTTCCTAGTACAGGAATGGTCGGTCATGGCTTGGTGCCCTGTGACGGGGACACACAGAAGGGCACCGCACCAGATAGGAAACTAGACTAGAGGGGCCCTAAGACCCCTTGGAGGCAGGACCCAGAGTCTGCTCACAGAAAGACCAGTTTCAAAGCAGCTGCAACAGACCTCAGTCTGTGGAAGTCTTAGAAGCAAACCAAGTTCAAGTGACTGGTCTTAGTTCCTCCCCCTGACAGCAAAGGAGTGAGTCTGGCCTAGTCCCTCTCCTTCACATCAGCCTTTCAGACACTGGGAAGGACAGCTGACCTGGCTGACCAGAGGGGTGTCAGGAAAGTCGAGCAAAAGAGGATGGGGGTGCGGCACCTGAATTGCAGCTCTGGGGAGGAAGCCATGCACCCACTCTGAAGTGGTGTCCTCTCCTCCCCACAGAGCAGGAGGTGAGGTTCCGCCCGGCAGGCTGGCCGCTGCCGCGGCCCTCAGCCCTCCACCATGTCGTGGAAGATTTCCTGACGGACTGGACGGCCCCAGTGGGGCACATCCTGCCCCTGAGGCGCTTCCTGGAAAACTGTTTGGATACTGACCTGCGAAGCTTCTATGCAGGTAAGTTAGGTTCCCAGGAGGACAGAGGGGCTGAGCTGGAGGGTGAAGAAGACCAGGTAGATCGGTGCCCTGTGGAACTTCAGGACGCACGTGTGGAGACCCACACCTGAGGTGTCTGTCTCCTATGACCCCTCCCAGTACAGCGCACCTGCAGACGCTAGCGCTTCCTAGGTGGCGCTGGTGGTAAAGAGCCCACCTGCCCACGCAGGAGACGTAAGAGAAACGGGCTAGATCCCTGGGTCTGGAAGAGCTCCTGGAGGAGGAAATGGCAACCCACTCCCATATTCTTGCCTGGAAAATTCCATAGAGAGAGGAGCCTGGTGGGTTGTAATCCATGGGGTCGCAAAGACTTGGACACAGCTGAAGCGACTTAGCATGCGTGCATGCAGACACTGAGTAAAACGTCTTCTTTAAAGAACTTACAGGAAAACAAGGGAACCCCCCAGAAGCCAGACACTAAGAAAAACACAAACACACACCGGAGAAGGTGATATCTGCTGGTCATCAGGGGTCTAGAGCCTGCATAACTGACCAGCACTTGGGGATGGAAAGGCGAGGCTGCAGCAGGGTAGGAGGTCTGTATGTGCCTTCTCAGTTGCTCACTTATGTCTGATTCTTCTATGACCCCATGAACTATAGCCCACCAGGCTCCTCTGTCCAAGGGATTTTCCAGGCAGAAACACTGCAGTGAGCTGCCATTTCCTTGTCCAGGGGATCTTCCCAACTCAGGTATCAAACCGGCATCTCCTATGTTTCCTACGTTGGCAGGCGGGTTCTTTACCACTATTACCACCTGGGAAGCCCTAAGAGGTCTGTACAGAAAACCTCAAATAAAGCCAGGGTCTCAATGGGTAAGCTAGGAGCCAGAAAGGACTCCCAGGAGAGACAGAGGAGATGCAGGATTTTTTGCTCTGTGTAGAGTGCAGGGGAAAAAACCTCCTTGGAGAATTTCCATCCACTAGGCCTCATTCATAGGAGTTTGGGGCCAAAGTTAACACTGTCATCTTGGTGCAGAAATCACAGGCATCAGTGCAAGTCTTCTGTGAGGAGACAGACTTTAAAGCCAGACCTCAAAGAATTCCCACAGATAAAGTTCTCTGGAACATGAACTCCCAAGCGGAAATCACTAACACATAAGAACTCAAATGACCATGCGGGAGTGTCAACAGAAACAACACTGTTGGATCAAACCTACAGGGACTGTATGAATTGGAGTGGTCGGAGATGTAAAGTATGTATAGATTCTGTGAATAAATTAAAAAGGGATTACTAAAAACAGAATGAAAGGATATTGAATGCAATTTTGAGAAAGGTCCAAGTAGAACTTCTGGAAATAAAAGTATCAACTTATAATTAGAAACTCAGTATCAAGGTTAGTAGCATATTAGACATAGATGAAGGGAAAATTGGTGAATTGGAAGACAGCTCTGATAGTCGAACCCAAAGAGGGACTTGGGAATAGAAGTCTCATGATTCACAGGCAGAACTGACCAAAACAAGCCAGAATTTTTATAAACTTTTTTTTCTAAAAACTCTCCGAATTACTAGGATAGCCACTTCTTTTTTCCGTTCAACAAATATCTGTTGAAACAGTGGTTGCATTATCAGGCACTATTCATATCAGACCAGGTCAGTCTTTGGCCTACAGGTCAGAGAGCAAGAGTCTTTCAGCTCACCTTGAAATAAAAAGTCTATGTACCAAGGGAGATGGCTGAAAACAGTACTTGAAGTTAACAGTCTAAATGTATGTAGACGCTCCACAGGGGTAATTCAGAGAACAGAGCTAAAGCAGTTTTGAAGTACTAGCATCCTGCAGACATCAGCTCTGACTGTATACTTCCATAGGAAATTGTGCATTGAAGGTCTAGAGACCTCAGCTGCAAAATGGCTACCTATTTCTTGAGGTTTCAGGAGTACAGAGATGCTGGTACCTTTTAGGGGGTGTATTGTGGCCCTGAGTCATGGCTCCCACCAGTCCATCACCACAGGCCCTTTGAGCCTCCTGGCTCCTACCTCCTAGATATACTCAACAGTACAAGCCACCAAGTGTCACTGCCTTGAACGTGCAAGACTCCTCTCCCAAAGGGCTAGCTGGCAGAAGTGGGCTTCCCCTCCATCCCTTTAGCAGATATGCAGCTGCTAGTTCTGGCCCCAGATCTGTTGGGCTTCTCTGCCCCCTGGCCCTGCAGAAGGGGTGACAATTGTCATTGGAGGGGGTGCTTGTCAAGAGGCTGCCTCACCGGCCCCCTCCATCTTCTCCCACATCTGCTGTCTTCCCTGCTCAGCAGGGTGGTTGTGGCCCATTTTGCCAAGGGCCCTCTGTACTGGAAGTCAGAGAGAAGGTGGGAAATATCGTTCCTATAGCACTCCCAGCCTGATCTCGTGTGAGCCTTATAGCACCCTTTATAATGTGCCTGTTTACTGAGACACAGGGTCAGGATGGTTCTCTGACATGCCATCATCCCATCCTGTCTCTAAAGCCCTCAGAAGCCTGAGCCCACATCCTGTTTAATCCTTTGCTTTAATTTTTAAAATAATTTTTATTTATTTTTGGCTGCACTGGGTCTTCTTTGCTGTGTGTGGGCTTCTCATTGCGAGAGCTTCGGTTGTTACGGAGCACAGGCTCTAGGCACCTGGGTTTCAGTAGATCCCGGCCCCGCCAAGTGGTTCCTGGAAGAGAAGGCTGAGGGGCTGCTCCTGAGTGAGTGAGCTCCCCCTGCCCCCACCAGTGGCGCCACACACAGCAGCATGCAGGACCCCATCTCTGGGAGCTGGGCCATCTTTTGGTTTGCTTTCCTTTGGAGCTTTTTTTTCCATAATGTCAAGGCAACTCCTAGTCTTAGAACTTCAGGGAGGGATGGGGTCCACGGCTACCCACGTCAGACTTGAGATACCCAGAACAGTCGGCCCCCGGGCTTAGGGGCTGGAGGGAAGCAGTGAGGCCCTGGGGCGTCAGCAGCCCCTCCCCTTGCACCTGTCCCCACAGCTCTCAGCCCATCTCCTTTTACTTCTGTGCAGAGTCCTGTTTCCTGTTCGCCCTAACACACCAGAAGCTCCCGCCCTTTTGCCAGCAGGGCTACCTGAGAACACAGGGGCTCATGGGAACTGAGAGCCTCCGTCAGCACGGCGTGGAGAGTGGGCTCCTGTGGGACTCTGCCACCATGGGCCAGCACCAGGGGGCCAGCAACCAGCAGCCCGGCGACCACGGCCCAGGAGGGCACTCTCTGGCTCCAGGGCCTCCAGTCTCACCTTTAAACAGCAACAAAGAGGAGCTCTGATGGGCGGCTGCTCCCACTAGGCTCACAGTCAGCCTTCCTCTTCCCCGCAGTTTCGTGCTCCCACGTGATTGCCAAAGACTCCCCTCAGATCATCGCGGTGACCACACCAAAGCCACACGGAGGATACAGACAGGCTGAAGGGCAGCCACACGGTGATCTCCCCTCCTGTTTGGTTCAGGGATTTCTGGGAAGAGGGGTCCAGGGACAGCATCTTCTGCCAGATGGAAGGGAGCTGCCTTCCACGCCAGACTTGTCTGCAAGCCAGCCATCACGAGCACCAGGCTGGCCTCAGCTCCGTCCCTGTCAAGTGCCCAGTGTTCCTCTTCCGAGGCCCCTGGATTCCGCCCACCCGTGGAGCGTTTGACAAGTGCAATCCACCTTCATCTTCATACGGGCTGTAGCAGGCACTTTAAGACAAAGGCTCTAAGGTCCTCCACCAAGTAGGGCAGGTGGGCCCATTACCCCCTGATGAAAACACCAGCTGAGAAAGGTCAGGTGACCTCTGGGGTCCCAGCCAGGAGTCTGGGAAGCCCTAAGGCCGGCCCTGCTTCACCATACTGCCTCTCCCCGCCCCATCTCTGCTTTCAGAATCCTACTGGGGGCAGAGAGAAGACAGCTCCCTGCAGGCCATATTATTTAGGCGGGTCTCTGCCAAGCTGCTCTCTCCCCAGGACCGCCCTCCCTGACTTGCCTTACCCCTCTGTGTTCTCCTCTCTCTCATCCCACTCCCCTGCCCTCTGGCATTCCTCCTCGCCTCTGCCCTGCCAGATCAGGTTTTGTGAAATGGTCGCCATGCTGGCTATCAGTGGAGATTCTCTTGGAGGTGATTCACCCCACTGTTCCGTACAGAGCCCAGCTCAGCATGGGCAAGAAATCATTTATAAATGAGTTTGTAAGATAATGATGATGAATGTAGTTTCTGGTTCCCTGAGCTGTTCTGGCTTTTTTATTGTCCCTCCTCACCAGGAATCTGTCCCTTCTTACTCTCTCATCAGGTATTTGAGTCCCATTGATGAGTAAGCCATGGGAAAGCATTTGTACAGAAAATAATCATGGTGGTTTCCTCAAAAGCCCGGGATCACAGGTGATAGCTTTCTCACTGGTTCTTACCAGTTAAGTCCTTCATGTGTCCACTTAGAATGGTAGGGACACAAGCTTTCCGGATCCGCTGCCCTTTACTTGGAACAGCTTCTTCATGATGGCCAGGTCCAAAATCCCTTACCCCGGCACTGCTGTCTGTGCTCCAGGTATTTGCAGTCACAACAGTGAGACTCTGAAAGCCTGAGCCTGTCAGGGAGGAGGTGTTTACCTATGCCATGGCAAGACTTGGCATAGTTTGCAGAGAGCTGAAACTTCTCAGTGAAGGGTCTCTCCCTAATCCCAGGGTGTTGAATTTGCTGTATTTCATACTGTTTACAGGTAAACCAAAATTGGATCCCATTAGTCCACCCTTCCTTTTCCTAAACTTTTTTTTAAAAATAAATATTTTGGGATATCCCTAGTGGTCCAGTGTTTAAGACTAGTATGAAAATAAATTATTTATTTAGGACTGTACCCATATTATCTAATCCTGTTACACACCTCTCACCTACCCAGTTACTAAAGGCTGGCTGAGCCCCTGGTTCGAGGTGCTGTAACGAATAGCTGACTGACGCCTAAGTATCTGACATCTGCTGCTCTTCCCGTCATGTGCCAAGTTCTTAATTCCATAAAAATATCACCAGCCTTATTTGTGTTTAGTAAGACATGGTTCAGCTCTTACTCAGCCAGTGAGACACACATTCCCTGGTATTTTTCCTGTAAATTAGTAGTTGGCTTCAGAGAACTACTTTTTCCTGTGAAGATCGTTGCTGCATTGGCTGGAGTCCTGTCCACATCTTGCTTTCTTCTAGCAACCCACCCTCCCCAGCCCCCGGGGCCTTCTTTGTACATCCTGGCCCCTGAGCGCCCGCTGCCTTAGGCATGCCATCTTTGCTGTCTGCTATCTTCCTATTGTGTTGCATGGACTCCTGTGTCCTCCTTCATTGCCTCAGTTTCTTTCCTTGTCAAGTTTAGACAGCCCTCTAGCAGATCTTGTCATTTCCAGCCAGATCAAGTCCCTCTCCTAGCTAAGGCATGACTTCATCTATTCATTCTTTTTGAAAATATTATAAAATTACACATGCAAAACAGACAAATCAGTGAAAATCAATAGGCCAGAAGCAGAGCCTGTTTTAAGATGGAGGTATTTTTTTAAAGGGAATCACAAACCAGTGGAAAAGATTGTACAGGACTGTGCAATAAATGATGTTGGACTGGAACTTTCCTGATGGTCCTGTGCTTAAGTTCCTAATGCAGGGGATACAGGTTCAATCCCTGCTCAGGGAACTAAGATCCCGCATGCCCTGGGCATGGCCAAAATTACGTAAGTAAATAAATGATGTTGGACCAATGGGTTACTAACTTGGGGAAGAGAATCAATCTCATTTAGACCCCTATTTCATATTATCAGTGAAAGTGAAGTCGCTCAGTCATGTCCAACTCTTTGCGACCCCATGGACTGTAGCCTACCGGGCTTCTCCGTCCATGGGATTTTCCAGGCAAGAATACTGGAGTGGGTCAACATTAATTTCAGATTAATTTTTCAAAGCCATATAGAAACTAGAGGTGAAGAGGAGGTACTATAAGAAAGGACTTTCTGAGTTTAGAAGCAACCGAGTAATTCCCCAGGGGAAAAGTTTTAACATTTCTAGGTACAACCATCCTGCCTGACTAATATGCCTATTTTAAAGAAAATGATTAATATTAAAAGGCAAAAAGCATGGGCAAAAATAATTATGGCAGAAAACATACATAAAAATAATATGAAAATTATCTTTTATATTAAGAACAGAATGAAATGAGAAAAATGGAGAACAGTTATGTAAACTATGGTACATTCAGCCCATGAATATTAAACAGCCCTCAAAAACTCTAAAAAGTGGTGAAAGACTACATAATATTGATACAGGTACATGTGTGACAAAGTTAAGTGAAAAGAATCAGGATATGAAAGTGAAATTCCAACTGCTTGTAACTCTATGAAAATAGAAAAACATACAAGGGAAACAGGAGGTTTTAGGTTTGCAGTTTTTTTTTTTTCCTTCTCTTTTGCCCAAATTTGGGTTTATACTCCATGGTGAAATAAAATGATTTATTTTTAAAAATCATCTCTGTTTTTGGACTGTAAAGTTGCTGGGGACAGGAAAGGCTGGGAGCCCTTGGCAGGGCGTGGGCTCTGCCCCCTGGTCCAGGTGGTGCCATTGGTGTCTTCTGTTGGCCCCAGTTGAGAAGACACTGCATCGGGTGTCGGGGGACAAAATGTGCTCGGTCTAGAGAAGGGAACTTTAAGTGACGTGTGCTCCTCTCCTAGACTCTTTGGACTGATAGACCCAGCTGGACAACACCAGTCTCTGGAAGAATCTTCCCTCCCAAGTGACAAGAAAATGAATGTAATCTCAGGGTTAATATGAGCTCCAAATTCCTTTTGCATGATAAAAGTGGAGTGTTTGTAAAGCCTTCCTGGAAATCAACTCACCAAGAAATGAATTTGTCTGCTAAGCTCATCATTAACACCTAATCATTCATTGAGCATTCACTATATGCCCAGAACTGGTGTGGTGATTTTAAAGGTATGTCCACAAATTATTGGATACTTCCCCAAAAGAGGTGGAGCTTAACCCCCTTCTATTGGGTGTAGGTTGGACTTAGTGATTCATTTCTAGCAAATAAAATACAGCAGAAGTAACAAGATGTCATTTTCAAGATTAGGGTATAAAAAAAGACTGTGGCATTCATCTACCAAGAAACTGTGCTTTCTGTCTCTCTCTAGGAGTTCCTCGCTTCGAGAGAGGCCACCTGTCATGCTGAATTTGAAAGGACATCCAATGTGGAGCAGCCCATGTGGCAAGGAACCAAGCTCTACCCACAGCCATATGGGTGAGCCTGGAAGCGCACTGTATCCCAGTCCTACCTTTGGATGACTGCAGCTCTGGCCAGCAACTCACACACAGCCTCATGAGAGACCCTGAGCCAGAACCACCCAGCCAGAATCAGGAAGCTGCTTCCTGTTTGCTGATCCACAGAAACTTAAAGATAATGTTTGTTTTGAGATGCTGAATTTGGGGGTTGTTACACAGCAATAGACAAGTAACACATGCATGAAATAGCTTGCTATATTAATTATCACCACAACCCTAAGAGGTACTAGATATCACTCTTCCCATTTTACAGATGAGGAACCTGAGGCAGAAACCCATTACATAGCAAGTCAGTGATGCAGTGTTTCAAAATTCCACCTCTGAGCCATCCTGTAAATATTAAACCATTAAAGCAACCATCTCCTTATCACTGTCCCTATGAGATTCCTTCATGTGGACACTGGGTTATAAGAAGTCAAGAAACCAAACAGTTACCATACCTAGGAAAGTGTGCCCATAGGAAGGAAGAGAAGTGTTGAAATGCTGATTCTACAAAAGTATCCTCAAGAAGAGTATGAATCCACTCCACCAAAGCAGACATCTTGCGATGCAGGTAGGAGGGGATGACTCAAGAGAAAAGGACAGCTCTGGAGTCCAGAGTATCAGCCCTGGTGAGGCTTCAGCCTCAGGATTCTCAGTTCTCATCAGTTACAACATCAGCCTCCAAAGCCACGTTGGATTCTTCCCTAGAAAAGCACCAAGAGCCTGCATCATTTCCCTACAGATGCTTATATTTTTAAAATATGGTAAAAATGCTGACTGGGGAAAGGTTTTTGTCAGGCTGTGCGCTTTTTAAAAAAAAACATTGACTTCAGTCTGGCATCCCAGACGGAACATAAATCTGCTACAAAGTAAGTCGATGGGCAGATATATGAGATGCTTTAGCCCAAGTATTTAATCCAAGTACATCACATGACTGATCCATCAACCCCAAAATAAAAAATGGCATGCAACAGATGTATTTAAGCAGGGAAGAAAGGACCAACAGACTGTCTCACTCCTCCTCCAAGTCTACATGAATAAGACTGATTTGCCTGCTCTTCTGAAGAAAGCCCCAAGCTTATTGCCAATTGCAAAATCCTTCAAAAGTCTGTCACCTGTTTTTTCAATCTCTTTGAAATATTCCATCTCAGACCAGTCTCTTAAATCATTCCAAATCATATAAATTAATTAGATGCAGAAGAGGGCCACCAACAGAAAAAAATGGCAATGTAGTATCAAAATGTTCACAGTGTGTTACAATCCATCATTGTAGGTTAGAAATAGAGCAACTACAAAAATGTATGAGATAAGCTCCTTAACCCTAGCCATGTTTAAGTTTAAAATAAGTCAGTCTACCAGGAGAAGAGGCACCCTGAAGCCTCTGCTGCGAGACGCTGTCGTAGAATAAAGATGGCCCAAACTTCTACAACAGGACTTCCCTAGCAGTCCAGTGGTTAAGGTTCCAAGTTTCCACTGCAGGGGGTAGGGGTTCAATTCCTCGTTGGGAACTAAGTTCCCACATGCCATGTGGTACAGCAAAAAATAAAATTAACAATAATAATAAAACTTATACAACTCCTATCAAGATGTGAGGTCTGGGGGTCTTCCCTGGCAATCCAGTGGTTACGACTCAGTGCTTTCATTGCCAGGGGCCCTGGTTTGATCCCTGGTGGGAGAACTAATTTCCCACAAGCTACACAATGCTACCAAAAAAAAGACTAAATATTTACAATAAAGGCTACCTCTTCAAAGAGTATTTACACACTATGTTTTATTCAAAGATAATATGAAAGACATAGTAGAACTAAAGGGCTTCACATACACCTCCCGGGGCCAGTCTGCCTGGGTGAGTCCCAGCCTTACCATTTGCTTGATTCATGATCTAGGGTAAGTTATTTATCCTTTCAGGACCTCAGTTTCTCTCCTATAAAATACAAAATGCAACTGTAACAGTATTTTGCTGTAAAAGGCGACTAATAACAGTATTCTGCTTACTGTGAGGATAAAATGAGTTGAAATACGAAAAGTGCTAGAACATTTGGAAGTCATGTGTTAAGGACCACAAATGCGCTGGCCATTATTTCCTTATTATGAAAGTTCTTAACCTTTCTGTGGAGTAAGCACTGTTAGAACTTCATACAGATAAGGAACGATGCCAGAAGGGTTGACCAAAGTGCTCAAGGTCAGGCAGTGGGTCATGGGCAGAGCTGGTGAAGAAGGACGTGGTTCAAATTGGGGGCCTAAGGCTTATTTTTCTACCCTATGGCTGCTC
>SJYQ01096445.1:0-45952 GCA_006410935.1 Redunca redunca | reverse complement strand
CTGACCATTACTAATACTTGAAAATGATAAACTTCTAGATTTCAGCTTAATTTGCTACCAAAATGAGAATTTATTTCAACTGGGAATATTAAGCAACTACTTTATTCTAAAATACCACCTCCAGTACTATCTGTAATTAAATTCAGAAGCACTTTGGATCATGGTATTTGCAGTGAAATATGCATATGCCTCACAAAACTTAAGATTGACTCTTAGTAAACATTTGTTCCCAAACTTTCATGTAATTGTAATCACATTTTCTTCATTCTAAGATTAAAAACAGACTTAAGGTCTGTGGCTTAATTTTATTCAGGATGTTCCTGTAACCTCAGTATACTGGGCCTAAGGCTCTGTAAGGATTTAATTTATCCATAAAAATAATCTGTTGTTACTTTTAGGAGCAAGGATTCACTGTTTTAGTGCTGAGTTTTTTAATTTAAAGTGAGAATGTATTACTTTTACAGTAAAAAAAAATTGCTATTTTTACAACATAGGAAAATGAATAAAGCTATTAAAAAAAAATTAAAACATGCAGTATCATTAAGGCAGAAACAAAGCAAGGTTTTTCTAGTTTCATATTAAGAGTCAGAAGACCTAAGTTTAAATCTTTGGTCTGCCATTTATTACCTTTAAGGCTTGGACAAATCCTTTATTACTCAAGGTCTAAATAGCTTCATCTGTGAGTGAAAATAAGATTGGAAATCTTACAAGGAACTTCTAACCCTTACAAAATTATGTAACTATAATGTTAAGGATTTGTTTCATTCATCCCATTCATATTAAAACATTAAAATTTTGTTTTAATAAATTAAAGGTCCATAAATTCATAAATGACAGTTTTCTAAAAGCATATTTTTTACAGTGGAATATTATGGTTTGTTATTATTTAACATTACAGTTAGGGACACAGTATAAAGTGATGGCAATAGGGTAAATGTAGAAATAGCAAGAATAATGTAATATAAAATACTTAAACTGTTGGTAAACAATTTTATGAGTTGGAGGTGTTGAAACAAATATTATTTTAACATAAAAGCTGGTCAAAGGGGGCCTGGTCCACAGAAGATGTTTATTTGATGTAACAAAACAATACAGTTAGTGTTAGAAGATCCAACCACAAAGAGCAAAAGGAATGAAAAATTTGTACAATGCACATAGAAAAACAAGATGTTTACTGTGACAACTATATATTTCTAAAATAATGCTTCTAAAATTACTCAATTATTGAAATCTATATGAAAACAGAAGGATGTTAATAGCGACAAAGTGCATAAAACCAAACATCAAATTTTGAGCAAATTAACATTACTAGGCAATTTTGCTAACAAAGCATGATTTTTTTTTTGTTCACAATCTGCTCAAAATACCTTTATACCAACAGGGTGGGCAGAACATTTAGGTTTAATATCAATTACACAATATTAGCATAAACTTCCACAACTACAGATACGGTATTGTCTTTTGAGCTGGCAAAGTGACTACAGAAACATCAAATCATTTCTCTGAATTGAGAATTTTATCCAAATAAATGCCACATACCTTCCAGATATATGTATATCTTTCTATATCATGTAAATGGCTTTACCCATTTAAATAATAAATCATACAAGCATTTAAGAATCATTATTATATGATTAACAATGTCATGTTCCAGGTTTAATAATTTCATAGGCCAAAAAAAATTTCTTCTTAAAAACTAGTTTTATAAATGCAGAATATATTGCATGAGTAACTGCTGGTATTTTTTTAAGAAAATATATTGTGCAATTGCGGCTACCATGTACTGCTGGCAAATCATTGTCTATGTAAAATGTGAAAAAACTGAGTAAAAATTTTTTAAACTCATTATGATGAAAGGTTACAGCCTTCTTAAAAAAATTATATTGGCATCTTATTAAAAATAATTCGATAAGGGACAAACTCCCTAGCCCAAAATAAATAAATAAAAAGGTGCATTTTAAAAATGATGCTACTGCAATGCAATGGTTTAAATACCGAAGAACTATGAAAATGTGCTGTGTGAGATCTGGCGTTAAAGAACATACTAAAAAAGAGCATTAATGTAAATTAAGTAGAAAGGGGATCAAAATTGAACTAACCGAGTTTGTGCAGTATTTGTAGCCAGGCTTCTAAAATTAGATATAGAAAATATAAATAGACTGCTTTAGGTAATGAGCCACCAGTGTCCAAAAAAAGGAATGAGATTATGAAAAAGCTCAGTTAACTTGATCCAAAGCTCTGAGTAATTCTTCACCCTGCAGTAGGTTTCTGCTGCCTTGTATAGGAGCATTAACTTCACAATCATAACTGGTCAGCTGTGGTAGTCCACTCTCATCCATTGATTGCCCCAGCAGTCTACATGCTAAATCTGAAAAACAAAGAGATATATATCTAAGTATTCATTCATCTAATCAATGAATCTTATTAAACAGCAACTATACACTAGGTATTGGGGAAAATAAGGCCAGTTAGCTCTAGAAGGGTTTTTAGTCTGTTAGGCAAAACTACAATTATGTAATCAAGGAAGTGCAAACAAGCATTACTGGTGCTATGTCACAACTGTTTAAAAGAACCTTGAAGGCGTAAAGGAGATATTTAAACCAATTTAGAAAACGGCATTAAAATGTACAAGTTTCAGCTTCTATTCATTATTGATAGCACACAGACAAAGATCAAAGATAATTCAGAGTTCCATCTGGAAACTATTACTGATCAAATAAAATGCAACCTTACTTTTTAATCCTGGTAAGCAATGGAAATCACTCTCACTTGGAGTAAAGCTCCTAAATAAAAGTTTCATATACTTTAATTCTCTTTGTGATATTTAATGGAAGAAAGAGTAAACTAACCAGAGGGTATTAAAATAATTGTCTTTTGCTCCATTCCATTCTGTTCACTAGATTTGCATCCTTTTACACGTTTCCAAGAAAGTGATGTGGTAGTTGCACGATCATCTGGTTGCTGTAATAATGTTCCCTGAAAACAGTAAAATTATTTCAATTTTACTATGTTGAATTTTTTTTTAAATCACGGACTTTGAAATCAGTATAAATTTGCTAACAATACACAGGCAAGATTCTTAAAGACTGCTCTCAGTTATTTAAATTCTATTTTTTAATACTGCTGTGATGAATTCATTTGCCACTCATATGACAACTATGTAAAAATGCTTTCCAGTTAATTTGGTCTGAAAATATCGGTATGGGTTATACTAGCACTGACTGTGTTCTGTGGGTAAGAAGGGAAAGTAACCAAAAGGGAAGAGAAAGAGACTTGGTAGTGATACTGGGTGTGGAATGAGGGGAGAACTATACTTACTCTAAATACATCTCTAGTGTTTAGAATTTTTTGAGACTGTACTCATTAAATGTTTGTACTTTTAAGAAAGAACATGTACAAAGTGAAAGAAACCAATGTGTAACTTCTGAGAATGTAATATTAGTATTTGGAAGATACAAGGAGTTACCTATATATCTAACTCAGAAATAGCACATCAGCTAGAATAGAAAAGCAAACATGCTGTCACACTTACAATTCCTACTGCTTGAAAAAGTGAACCATCATGTTCAATTTTTCGCTTTCTCTGAGCATTCTGCAAAGCTAGTATCTTTGGATTTAGTTCTTCCTCAGGAGCAGTAGTTCTGCAAACAATTTTTTAATAAAAAATATGGTTGTTTTATTTATCTTAAAAATATCCCATTAGCTTTTTAAACAAAATATATAATGCCTATTTTCCAACATTAAGGGATATGTTATACATAAGAGTTTTCCTGATTATACTAAAGTTTATTGCCCTAAAAGTCAAAGCTTATTTTTTAAAACAAAGTTTCCTAAACTATTCATTACCCTATTTATAAAACAGAAGTGAACAGAACTAAATTGATGTTTAAGAGTTAAATATTGGCCTTTCATTCCATCTCATACATACATATTCTTGGGACTACTGTAATACAAGATCAGTTTCACATTTGAATAATGCTTTCACTGTTTATAAAACACTGCATCTTCATTAGTTCATTTTACCTTTGCTCTAGTCCCCAAGACAATACACGTATATAATACATATTTTATAAATGAAAAAATTGAGGCCCGTTAGGTAGCTTGCTCAGTTCCTAATTAGCTGCAAATATGGAAGTACACTGTAGGTCTCCTAATACCCACTCTCCTTCCCAGTGATCTTCCTACTAAGCTGTTTTTCCCTAAGTATTGATCTGATTATCAAACTTGAACTATCTGTATCTAAAATTAATAGTAAAGATCTGTTTTATGTGTCAAGTACATCAATTTTGTTATATGTTTTATCTTTTCAAGAACCAGCTCCCTACCCTGAACCCCAACATAATGATAATAGATCCTTGCTCTGTTCATCTAGTTGAGAATGGCGTATGGGTAAGTGAGGTACTACTCTAACTGTTCTCCTACATGCAGTCTTGTTTTGTATTTTTAAAAAATTCTAGAAAACCTTCAATATATAGACAGGCATATTTTAATTTTTATATACATGTTATCTTTATTAAGGATAACTCAATCTATCATGTAAATATCATCTTAGGTGTAGTACTTTTAATAATTTATTTTCGATCTTTAAAACTTCAAGTTGTCTGGTTTAATACAGCACTTTGATTTTTTCAAATTACCAAGAGAGGTAGTAAAGAAAAAGCCTCCATATAGTTCTGAAAGGTAAATTCATTTCTTAAAGTTTAGTGCATACTGTATTGGAACTAATGTAAAAAAAAATCATTAATTTGACTAGATGTTTGTTGGACTTTGGTTTTGACAAGTGCATACTTATTTAGAAAACTGAAAAATCTCATCTCTGTAACTATAAATTACAGATCATTGCTAATTCTGTTGCTAAGTTCATTCTTTTCTTCATCCAATAACCATTTATAAAGCAAGTACATGTTAGGTACTGAGTTAAATATTAGTAACACTGTCATTGCCCAGAGGAGCTCCAAAGTTGGTTGGTGATACAGTAGAAAAGTAATGTAGAATATGTCTTTGTTAATTTAAAATTGCAAGATCTTTTCCAAGTTCCGGGAAAAGGTCTCTACTAGCATTCTAGGTCAAAGTAGTGATGCAGGGCAGGAGAAAAAGCCATAAGCTCTGGCTATGGCAGTGCTTTTTCCTATTGCTATTAGTATCTCAGTCTAGGCACTGTGGAGAAGGAATCCCTTCTGTCCCCCACACACCACCCCACTGATTCATTTTCTGACTATAGCCTCACATTTATAAAACATCAAATCCTATTGCAAATCATACACCAAAATTATAACTTAAAATTTTGGTAGTAAAACATGCTTAGATTCCTACTGTACCTCTTAAAAACCTATTTTAATACTTAGGGACTTCCCTGGTGGTCTAAGAATTAAGACTCGGCACACCCCAATGGATGTATTTATCAATATATCCATTTCCAACTTTATGGGTTTGATCTCTAGGTACCACATGCTACAACCAAGGCCTAGTACAAACCACCCTCCAAAAACCAACCTATTTAATCTGTGATACAGCTAGTGTTCTATAAATAAAAAGGAAAAACAAAACGCAATAGTTATAATATGGTTATATATAACTACAGTTATCTATCTACTATATATATATGTGTGTATAAATATAGCTGTAACTATACATCCAAAATTTTTAATGCTTATTAAGTATCTGTATTGAATGCTGAGGACTGAAGACCATCAAGTTCAATTTGGAGCGGAGAATTATTAATACCCTTAACTTGGAATGGCTTCCCTGGTGGCTCAGATGGTAAAGAATCTGCCTGCAATGCAGGAGACCCAGGTTTGGTCCCTGGTTGGGAGATCCCCTAGAGAAGGAAATAGCTATCCACTCTAGTATTCTTGTCTGGAGAATTCCAGGGACAGAGGAGCCTGGTGGGCTCCGGTCCATGGGGTTGGAAAGAGTTGGACACAACTGGGCAACTAACACACACTTAAGTTGGGATGGCTTTTCTTCAGGTGAGCTTAAAAAGAGCTCAGAGAGGATAGTTAACTAGTCTGATTTAAGCATTTACAAGAAACTGGGCCAGTTTTTGTACATTTACAGAACTTACTGGCTGGATTTTATTTTTAGAGGTATTAGAAGACCCTCCTACTCCTACATTTAGATAAGTGATGTGACTATAAAGTAATACACAAGCTAATTTAGAAACAGTTTTTCGAGTGCTTGTTTTAAGTTCAGAATTTGTATGTCAATTTTATGTTCCTTAAAGTATAAATATGAAAAAGTTTGCTATGTTTAAAAATAATTTACCATCATACACATTTCCTTAAGAATAATGACCAAACTATAATTTTAATGTTACATATAAATACCTTTGACTCAAAGCGACAGATAACACATTAGGGCTTCTTGGATGAGATTTTTCTGTCTGTTCTATGACTCCTTTTCCTGCTCTGCTGGGTGAGGCTGTCCGACTTCCAGTATCACTATATGGTGACGTTGTGGCACAAGGAGGTTCTTTAGGTACGTGGGGAGGAGATGGAAATGCAATCAGTATTTTAATGTCTTCCATACCATCTTTTGTCACTGTTTTCAATTCATCATTGGTGGCTGTGGTAGTGGCGGTGGCTATAGGAGGTTCTTGCATTTGAGTGGGCTGGAATACTGTATTTGTGCTTGCACTTTGAGGACTTGTAGAACTGTTTTCCAGTGGTGACAACTGATCAAAGGAACGTAACTGGAAGTCATCATCCATTGGGATATAAGGAGCTAACATCTCCAAGTCTAAATCAGTGTCCTTTAAAACAAGATACATGAGTTTTTACAATGGCCATACCTTATGAAGTAAAAACAAGTTAAACCCACAGCCACTTGATAAAAATTAATAAATTTTAATAGAAAATATATATAATAAACAAATTTATATACCTGAGTGGAAAATGGATTTTTTGCTTCTGTATCTTCAGCAAAAAGTTTCTCTACCAATTCCAACTTGAATTCATTGACCATATCACTATCCACATCAAAACAATATTCACTGGGACTGTTAGGCTGTAAAAAGAATTAATATATTTTACTTTTCTCTGAGGAAGCTTGGATAAATGTTTTGCTAGTTAGAATTTGCAAACCTCATCTCAGAGAATACACAACAGAACTCTTCTCTTCTATCAAATTATCTAACTAGTGAGAAATTAAAATTTTGAACTTACACTTATAATTTTGTCACTATATCCATTTCTAACTGTACATAACATCGTTTATAAAATTAAAAGATGTGTGGTACCTAGCTGGCCAATAACTAGATGATACACTCACTGGAATCTGGCTGTGTACTGAGGCCATGTTGTTATAATGATCTACCTAAAAATCGCACAGCAAATCTGGGGGCTGGGGTAGGGACAGGGCTGCAGACTGAAGTTCCTAACTTGTATTCACCTTAATGAATGTAGTACTAGTTTAGTTTTCAGCAAGAATTCTAACCAATGCTGTATATTCTAAGCATAAACTTTTGCCTTCCTCGTCTTAACATTTTTGTTAGATTTATTTTGGTTGGATTAGAAACAAAATGATTCCATTTTTGCACTAGACAGAACTGAGCCCCCAGAAAATAGAAACATTCTCTGGAAGGCTATGACATGTCAGATCTCCTACTTTTAGCTTGCCAGTTTGAATGAATAAATATTTAATGTAAAATAATGTATCACTTTTAAAGGCTTAATTGAGTCTCATTTATCAACTCATAATACTCAAATATGAGTAGTCCCCATCCATGAGCATGTTTTTAGACATAAGAAGCTCTGAAATCAAGTATGTCTAGATTGGGATATAGAGCCCTATTTGATACCGTCAGTCTTGGCCCAGCTAGCCCTTAAAGATTGTTTTTATATGAGAAAACTAATATCAAGACAGAACTTAAATATAAAGTTTTTACTCTGGATAAGACTTGGCATTTTCATATAATACTTACATAGAATGTCAATATGGAAATTGTACTAAATTGGGCAAAGCCCTTTGCTACTGGATAATTCTCCAACTCAAAGGGTAGTATGAATGGGCTTGGAGCAGTCATAAGCACACAGTATTGTCCTCTGTGGATGTCTAAATTCCATACTTTTATTGTCCTACTGATATTAAATACACAGAGGAGCAATGTATGTTTTACCTTTTGCCTTATGTTAAGGCATCTCCTTCCCACATTCCTGACTGTTTTTGAGCCTGAAACATGGGACTGAGGTCAAAGTTAGGCATAGCTTTTGCAGTAATTTTAAAAGTACTAAAAGTCACACAAACAAAACTATGACACGTGGTTCAAATTTACAAATACATCCCCAAACATTAAAATCTATAAGTTATCCTTTTCTAATTATATTATGGCACCTACCTCAGGTGAACTTTGTCTGGTGCTTCCATCAGAAGGACTAGCTGGCTGATCTTGAATCTGGGGCATAGTAAAAGAAAGTTCCAGTGACTCTGGATTTGGTTCTAACTTTAACGCAACTTCTTGGTTGAGTGCAGGGTCGGCACTACTTCTAAGTGGCTTTGGAGTTTCAGAGGCAGGTAATGGAGACATTGCCAAATTTATATTCTGCAATTTCTCATTAGATGAGGGGAGCATTACATCATTATACAATGGAACTTCCTCAAGTTGTTGGTCATCAGTCTCTGTGTCTGTAGGGGAAAGATTACCTAGATTTTAACATATACAGAAATTTATGTCCCCTCTTACAAAAGGTTTGTCTAGTTGACTTAAGTAACAAAAATGTTACCAAATTCTACTTAATCTAAAAGTCTGCAGATACTATGGTATAACTGTAAGTCTGAGTTTTCCTAACAATCCACTATTGACAACTTCTGTAATCTATAGCATAAAAACCCCTGCATTCCAACCTTCTCATACCTTTTATTCCTTAAAGTTTAACCTAGTTTGAAATTAGTTTTTTCAGTATCTGATATTATGGTACGACACCTTATTTATTCTTCAGCTCAACTTACGGCTGCTGCATATAACTGCCCACTTGTGCAGAAGACATGGCAGCAGGGTACAGAAAAAGAGCAGCTGAGAGCAATCAGAAGTGGGAAGGAGAGATGCCCTAAAAGCACTGTGGAGCACAGTCTCCAAATCACAGGGCCAAAGGCCACAATGTCCAAATGATCATCAACAACAAATGGTAAAGTTTAGGCAATTAACAAAACAACTAAAGACCCACCATTGCTGCCAAAATCTAAAGATATGATTGTGTCTCCAGCAGCTGGGGCCAGCAAAGTTAAAGCATCAGGCTCCTTCTTAAGTTTATCAAAGAGACTGCTTGTATCTTCTGATTCAACTTTGGTGAATAGCTGAGTCATTTTCATGTCTGAAGATTCAACTGGTTTGAGGACACATTCTGTTTGTTGAAGGGAGAAAATCAAGTCGTGCTGAATAATACCACTGTCAAAAAAGAGAGATTAGTAATTCTTAAATGAGCACTTGACACAATGTTGGAGAAGGACTCTGAAATGTCTCTCAAAAAAATTCAAAATTCTGCTTTATGGAATGATGCCTTAAAACATCTCTCATGCCTACCTGGTCCTATTCAGGGTTTAAAATCCGAAATATGAAATAAAGACCTATTAAAATTCACAATACAAGATAATTCAAATATTTGATTAATTTCAGTTAAGAAACTTCAGCTATCCCTTTGAGAAGATTGGTGGTGACAAAGAAATGTAATAGTCAAGTACATGTAGGACAATAAACAGATCTTTTGTGCCCACATGGAATGAAATTAACACAGAGCTCTTGTACACTAATATATGAAGCATGATCTAAGGATGGTCCTAGAATATTAAGATATAAAGATAAATGACGAAGGTCCTTCTCAGAAGGGCACTGTTTTTCCTTTGGTGGTAAGAAAATGATCTGTGATACCACCTACAGGATAGAGTTGAAGAGGGATGATGAACAATAGCTCCATCTTCATGGTTCGCTTAATTTTGTTGTTGTTTAATTGCCAAGTTATGTCCAACCCGTTTGCAACCCAATGGATTGTAGTCCACCAGGTTCCTCTATCCATGAGATTTCCCAGAAAAGAATCCTGGAGTGGATTGCCATTTCCTTTTCCAGAGGATGTTCCTGACCCAGGGATCAAACTAGGGTCTCCTGCATCCACAAGTGGATTTTTTACCACTGAACCACTGCTGCTTTAATCAACAAACTAAGTGTTTACTAAATGAACTAAGGATTCAAAAAGTTCAAAATATCTAACCCTTGCCTTAGGCAGTGTAAAACCCAATGTGAAAGTAGTTGTGCAAACAATTAAAATACAAAGTGATAATTGCTAAAATGGAGGAGGTTTGTGTCACAGAGGTCAAGCTGAAATTTAATAGCCACAATATTCACAAGCCAGTCCGCTAAGAGAAGAGTTTATGAATACACAAGTCATGTGTCCCATCACACAGCCTTTTACAGTAATCTCACAAATAACTTCACTTAATCCTCATTTTAACCTTCTGAGGTAAGTTTTATCATCTCTCCTAAATGGATGAAATTCAGAGAAATGAGATTTCCCCAAGTCCTGGAACTAATGAGGGACAAAGCTATGACACAAACCTAACTATTCCAGGGCCAGATTTCTTTTTATAAAAATAATATAGTTGCCTTAAGATAGTTTATGATGATAGCTGTATGACTAGAACAAGCAAATCCATCAGAGATGTGGTATTTTTTCAAAGTCTTTTTTCAAATGGGAGTAAAAAGGATGGGGATGACTAGCTACTGATGGTAATTAGTGGAATCAGTGAAAGATAGCTGGCCTAGAAACTCAGGTCGGAATACTAAAAACTGTAATTGGGTAGAAATGTGAAAATAAAATTCAGTTGTCATTTATAATCTTTTCTATAAAAGAAAAGAGCATTCAAAGACTTACTACTTGCTCCCCCCAAATATTTATTTTCCAAGCTTACCTCACAACATAATTTACACATACAATGCACTGGGGCTGAGAGTTCTTAGTGTTATATATGACAGTTGCTTGAGTTTCAATCCAGACATATCCACCTCTTTTGGCAAGCATTCTGTACTGTCCTGTTGTGACTTGTCCTTTAGTAAACACTAGGAGTGAAAAGGAAAAAAGTGTCATGTAGAGAAAATAATTTCAAATTTTCGACTGAATGAATAAATGCAGAATGTTGATCATTGTTTTAGAAAGAAGGAGAAATGTTTAATCAGTTGTAACTGTTTAAATTAAGAAACAGTGAAAACACTCCAGGATAGCTGAAAAAGTACCTATTCCATTCTTCTAATCCCCCATCTACTTCTGCTTTATTGACTATGCCAAAGCGTTTGGCTGTGTGGATCACAATAAACTGTGGAAAATTCTGAGAGAGATGGGAATACCAGACCAACCGACCTGCCTCTTGAGAAACTTATATGCAGGTCAGGAAGCAACAGTTAGAACTGGACATGGAACAACANGCGCCGAAGAATTGATGCTTTTGAACTGTGGTGTTGGAGAAGACTCTTGAGAGTCCCTTGGACTGCAAGGAGATCCAACCAGTCCATTCTAAAGGAGATCAGCCCTGGGATTTCTTTGGAAGGAATGATGCAAAAGCTGAAACTGCAGTACTTTGGCCACTTCATGGGAAGAGTTGATTCACTGGAAAAGACTTTGATGCTGGGAGGGATTGGGGGCAGGAGGAGAAGGGGACGACAGAGGATGAGATGGCTGGATGGCATCACTGACTCAATGGACATGAGTCTGAGTAAACTCCGGGAGTTGGTGATGGACAGGGAGGCCTGGCGTGCTGCAATTCATGGGGTCGCAAAGAGTCGGACACGACTGAGCAACTGAACTGAACTGAACTGAATCCCCCAAAAGACTCCTTTCTTGCCAACCTTCACTTTAAATAAGATGAAAGCCAGGAATGAAGGACAGCAGTGACTAAAACTCCTTTAACAACTTATATGTTGAACATATCAGAAATATTAAAGAATGAATAACTCTAATTCTACTGAGAACATTCAAGAAAGTGGCACTGCTACCAGTTCCTTAAATTCCTGCTATAGTTTCCAGAGAAGCAAAGATGCTTCAAATAGTTGTGCTAGTATATTTGAATTTCAGTTGGTATCATGCTTAAGTCTTCTGGCAATGTAGGCAATCTTAATTATTGAGTTGGAAGAAAGTACTAGATAAACATGATGATATTATCATGAGTATTGAGACCCTGACTGCAGACTTAGGCCCATTCTGTAGTTCAAGGCTAATCATGCTAACTCAGTGACATTTAAGCATCCCCACTCCCGTTGGGAAGTCATATTTAGGAACAGATTAAACAGACAAGTGAGAAATTCCAAAGTTTTACTTATCATGCGATCCTCAAATAACATATGAGTAAAACTGAGAATTATATCTATGTCAAGGGTACTTATTTCTACTAACTGTGCATGATGTTGATCATATTCACATTCATTAATCCGTTGAACAGTTACTTTCTGAGTGCCTTTTTTGTGTTAACTGTTCTGAATACTTAGGCATGAGTTCTGAAAATGATGCTATGATATTCTATATTTTTTTGTCCTTGTAAAATGCCAGGGTAGTTTTATATATTATCAAATGATTCTGCTTTAACTGATATTAGTTATAACAAATATGAAACAAAGATTTAATGATCTAGATAACTTAAGAAGAGGTTTATTCAAATGTTTGGTCTAGGAAGATTCTGTTAATTTTAACCAAAAAGTCAGATATACAACCAAACAGTAGAAATTGCAACAGTTAAATAATTAGAATGTCTATACTTACTATCATGATGAGTTTTGGTCAGATGGTCAGAGTCCAAGGCATGATAATATTCATAAATTGAGCGGCCCAAAAGTTCTTCTGGCTCATATCCCATCAATTCTGTAATTCTGTTAAGTAAAAAGTGTAAGTAAGAATAAAACTGACATAAACTAACTAATGAATAAAATTTTGCTTCTTCAGAGTATCTGACATGCATTAACCTTATGGACAATTGAATTTTCAAAAATAAAGAGCATTCTTCTTTGTTTAAATAAACTTATACCTCACCTTTAGTAACTCTACAGATACTAAATGCAGCACCATGCATTCCTTTAAGCTCCAAGGGTTCACCCTGCTGCTTAATCCTTATATCTCCTTCACCCAAACTTATTACCTACTTTTATCCCATTTTATTGTACATACTTTTGGTAATAAGATAATTAATATAATAAATAGTTATGAAGGACTACTAAATTAAATGATAAAAGCTTCAAAGGCAGTTAATGATATTTAATTTAAAATATAGACTAAACCCGTAACATTATTTTTGCCATAAAACCAGATTCTTTTTGTGTGTGTATGTATAAAATCAGATTCTTTATGTGAGTTCTCCTAGGCAAGGCTTCACACCTTGGGGGATCAATATCTATGATAAAATTTTAATATGGGAGCTAAATAAATTCTTATTATGTTGGTTTGGGAAGATGCTCTTGTACTTTTTGAAATTACAAAAAATTATAGAAATTCATTTTAGATGAAACAGTGATATCAAACTGAAAATGAACTAGAAAGTAATTCAGTTCCATTCTGCTCCTTAGCAGTTCAGTTAGGACACAGACTATATTTTATGCATCTCTCTAACCACAGTCGGAAATGGAACCCATTTCATGAGAAATAGTATCACGCTAACAGAAATACTCTCTCCTCTTCTGGGAGCAAAAGATGAGTTAAGTTCTTTGATTTCTCAGGCTTTAGAATTCAAAGGACTTTCTAACTGAGGTTCAAGGAAAAGTTATGTAATATACTGTATACAAATATAAAAAACCAACTAACTCTAGATAACACACAGGGGAGGTATCTTTATTCTAAGAAATGTATAAAAGTAATACTGTTTGTTGTCACACCTTAAAGAAAGATCTACCATAGTTTATTCCAAAATAAATAAATAGATAAATTGCTTATTTGTAAAAAAAACCAAAAACTCAACCTTGGACTGCAAGGAGATCCAACCAATCCATCCTAAAGGAGATCAGTCCTGAATATTCATCAGAAAGATTGATGCTGAAGCTGAAACTCCAATACTTTGGCCACCTGATGCGAAGAGCTGACTCATTTGAAAAGACCCTGATGCTGGGAAAGATTGAAGGCAGAAGGAGAAGGGGATGACAGAGGATGAGATAGCTAGATGGCATCACCGACTCAATGGACATGAGTCTGAGTAAACTCCAGGAGTTGGCAATGGACAGGGAGGCCTGATGTGCTGCAGTCCATGGGGTCACAAGGAGTCGGACACACTAAGCGACTGAACTGAACTGAACTGAAACCAAACTAAGCCAAAATCCAAAATTGTTTACTAAGGGCTATCTCTAAACACCACTCCAGTACTCTTGCCTGGAGAATCCCATAGCTGGAGGAGCCTGGTGGGCTACAGTCCTTGGGGACGCTAAGAGTGGGACACGACTGAGCGACTTCACTTTCATCTTCACTTTCATGCATTAGAGAAGGAAATGGCAACCCACTCCCGTTCTTGCCTGGAGAATCCCAGGGACAGGGGAGCCTGGTGGGCTGCCGTCTATGGGGTCGCACAGAGTCGGACACAACTGAAGCGACTTAGCAGCAGCAGCAGCAGCATCTCTAAACACATCAACACTAGGTGGCAGCGTTACAAGGAAACCTTAAAAATAATAATAAATCACAAGTCCTAATTATGCTTTAAAAGTGAAGTCACGTGTCCGATTCTTTGCGATCCCATGGACTGTAGCCTACCAGGCTCCTCCGTTCCTCGGATTTTCCAGGCAAGAGTACTGGAGTGGGTTGCCATTTCCTTCTCCAGGGGATCTTCCTGACCCAGGGATTGAACCCAGGTCTCCCACATTGCAGGCAGATGCTTTACCATATGAGCCACCAATAAAATTTTAATTGGTCTTATATGGGTTATATATAATTTTTAAAAATTCGCATGGAATTAAAATTTTTTCATTATTTAAACCTTTATATTCTCATATGTGCCTGGCATTGTTGTAGATGTGAAAATGCAAAGGCAAAAACTCAACCTATAGTGAATTTTCTGGTGCACTTAGCCATACTACTAAAGAAATTATGTGGCAGATGCAGTGACAGTAATATTGCAGGAATCAGAGGAACCACCCCTGTCCATGATAAGGAATCATGAGGATGAGGGACAGCTTCTTTTAGGAGACTTATGAGTTGAATATAGAAGAGAGTCAGAGAGTAAATTATTTGGGGAAGAAAGTACACTAAAAGCAAAGACAGAGATACGAAAATGCTTGACATTTTTTGTACAGGCAGGCTAGTTGGGAGGTGAGGCTGGAGAAGTAGGCAAGAGAATCAGATTAATGAGAGCTTTTGTATATCATGTTAAGGAGCTTTGATTTAATCAGATGTCAATCAGAGCTTCTCAATCTGAGTTGAGGTACCTCAATCACTAAGGAACAAAGGATGTCAAAATATAACAACATGGTTTCCTAGAAGGTCAATTTTATTCATATTTGAGGGAGAAAGGTAAAGTTAATTTAATGTTAGCTTTTTGTACCAAAAGGGGGAGGAGTGATCAAGAAAATTTAACCAAAAAGTGTTTTTAATGGACTATAAACCTGTAATCTAAAGCAACTATGCAATACACAATTCATTTGTTCTAAGTAGCATGGGACAGGAACTATTTAACATTAAACTTCATTTCTACCTCACTACATCATTGTGCCACAAACATGGGAGCTACTCAAATGTTTGAATGATTACAAGTGGAAATCAGCACAATAAATAATAGTCATGTGTGGGATATTTTGGATTTAAGAAGTCTGATATGTTAGAATTCCTCAATACTGAGCACAATTTCTTCCATGTTGGTTCTTAATGGGTATAGCTGTGAGAAGTTCTAGAAAGAGTAACCAGAAAACATCTATCTCCTGGTCAGACTCAAAATCTTAACTTGGTTGGTCTCTAAGCAGGCTGCTTTTAGCTCTCTATCAGGATCATTTGGCTAACTTTCTGATATAACCAGAAGGACAATGTAACTCCCTTTCATCATCATTCTAACTCCATCACTTTCCTTTCTTCCCAACCCACCCCTATACTTTATTTATTTTTTTTTTTACCCCTATACTTTATATACTGAGTTCAAAAATCCACCCATGGGATTTTCTAGGCAAGAGTACTGGAGTGGGTTGCCATTTCTTTCTCCAGGGAATCTTTCCAACCCAGGGATCGAACCCAGGTCTCCTGCATTGTAGACAGACGCTTTACTGTCTGAGCCACCAGGGAAGTCCTTATAATCCTTACCACAGCCTTTTGAAGCATGACCCTTATTTAACAGATAAGGAAGATGAGATTTAGAACAGCTAACACCTAGGCCACACTATAAGTACCAGGACTACAAGCCAGGACTGAATCAAGAATGACGTGATTCCAAAGCCAGTGCTTTGTCACATTTTCCCCGTCCAATAGGATAGGGCTTAAGATCAATTTTCTCGTATAATGTTCAATTTTAAAATAATACAAATATATGTATTATACTGTGACAAACTGATGCTCAAAGAAAAGTAGAAATGTGTCTAAGATCATCTGGATATAGGCAGCAAAGTCAGCATTTAGTAGTCTGGTTACAAAACCTGTGCTTTCAGCCACTATGTTACAGTTTTAAAGTAAAAAATGGGACAAGCAAGCAAATAATTACAAAACAGAAAAAAGGCTATGACAGACCACACATAAGGAACAGTAGCTTTTTAAAGAAACAAGGAAAGCTCTACAAGTAGATGCGGTGAGTGACTCTTAGAAGCTAAGTTTGTGTTTGGAGTTAAGAAAACTATCAGTGTACTAAAACAACAAAATAGCATGTGGAGTTCTCTGGAAGTAGGGTATTAAGGGCCACATCAGAAGGGTCTTCCCATCCTCCTGATTAATTGGGGAAAATCAGGAACGTCCGTGGTGGTCCAATGGTAAAGAATTCACTATCCAAAGCAGGGGACGTGGGTTCGATCCCTGGTCACATCCCACATGCCAAAGGGCAACTAAGCCTGCACACCACAACTAGAGAAGGCTGTGCACCACAACAAGGGCCTAGCAGAATCAAAAATAAAAGTCTCCTCAAAAAAAAAAAAAAAACTGGGGGGAGAAGTCAGCAGGGGCCAGATCATAAATATCTTTCCTTGCCATGCTAAGAAGTTTAGATTTATTAAAGAGGTCTATTTTTTCTTTCAGCATTTCAAAATGCATGTCTTCTTTTGATAAATAAAAATCTCCTACCCTTCTAATATTTTTTATAAACAAAAGTTTGTGTGTGAAGATGAAGGGAAGCAATGAGGCATTTTCACAAGACATGATCTGATTTTCACATTAGGAAGTTCACTTCTTGGAAACCTGGATGAGATCTGTTGGCAGAGATGCAGTTAGGAGACTTTAATGGCAACAGTTCAAGCCAAAGCTAATAATGAGCTGAAGAACTCAACAGCATGAAAGCAAGAGTGGAAGGAGGGAAGAGAGGAGACATACATAGTAAATCTATTAAGATTTTGAAACAGAATATAGATCAGTGAGCAAAAGAAAAGTTAAGGATGACTTTCCAATTTTTGCTGGAGTTATATGTCTACACTGGTATATTAATCATGACAGGTATTGTAAGAGGAAAAACTGTTTCTGAAGTTATTTTGGGATAGGAGTGGTTCAATCAGGTATGGAAATATTTAGTTTATAATACAGAAGAATATGTATCTAGATAAAAATATCAAATTTGCAATTAAATGAAGATAAGATATGGATAGAAATCTGCAAAACAGCACCATCAGCAAGGATGAAGCTGCTCAGGAAAAATATGTAGGATGAGGAGACGACCAAAGGCTTTCCTTTCTAGTCCACAACCAGAAGTAATCCTTCCTCAAATTATGTATTGGATGTCTCTGAAATATTTTTTTTTCTTTAAATAAATTAGAACACCTAAAGGGAAAAAGACCTCATCTTAATAATCACTGGATAGCACCTGCTGGAGTAAGTACACAGTAAATGTTCAATAAATGTGGTTGAATTAATCTGTAAAGTTAACCTTACTAAATTCTAGAATGTATGACTGTATTCAATTTAAGTGGAAGGAAGCCTACGCACCACAACTAGAGAACTAGATTTATTAAAGAGGTCTATTTTTCTTTCAGCTTTCCGTCTTTACTATAGTCAACAGTTAAAACAATTCTGTGGACTAACTAAAATTTCAAGTTATATTTTATATTTCACTTACCTTTCATCACAATAAGAAAATTTCATATCCAGACTGTGACGACTGAGAAAAGTCTTGCTGTCTAAAGGAATTTCAATATTTGATGGATGAGGAATGGGTTCACAAATCAGCACCAAGCATGTCATCGGTGGTTTCTTATACCCACACTGAGACTGGTTACTGTTGGTGTCGTATACATGAATATGGCCTGTGCAGTGAAGTACCTGAGTATGAAAAAAAACAAAGCAGGTTTTTTAAAAAACTTATGCTAGTAAAAAACAAAACGCAGAGACAGTTGAGTCTAACATGGCAAGTAAGCTTTGATAAAATTTACTATCATTAGTAGATCACTATATTTTTGAAAATCAGTGTTTTCTCTACACTATCACCCATGACCTACTCTTCAGGTACCATAAGATTAGTCTTTGAAAAGTTTTTATCTGGCCACTATACCTGTTTGATGGTTATTTCTTGCTCTGATGATGATGTTTCAAAACTGAGCAAAGAAATGATACAACTATGAATAAAATATTAATGTGTATCAAGATTTAAACACTGGGTGGTTGGCAAAGCCGAATGTCCACATAACTTAAGTTCATGCCTCTTAACTGATGAATTACTAAACTTTTTCGGATATCAAATCTATAAACACAAAGGAACAATAAGTTTTCCTTCACAGTTCTAATGCTGTCTTAATACTAGTAATGTCAAGATGCATTAATTCATCTAGGAATCAGCTGTATTCATAGATCATTTTTATACTTACTTTCCATGTTGCAGATTTTATGTTCATAGTTCTCCCCCGGCTAGTTAAGGTACACTTCATTCTGAGAAAAAAGCTCCGCTGTGTATTTTGCTCTTTACCCTTTTTTACAAGGCCTAATGAAAACACGAAATAAAGTTTAAAAACATAAGTAAATGCACAAATTTGTTACAGCAGAAGTAGCACAGTGCCCAGTACCTAGGTGCTATTCAATGGAAAATCTCAATATGAGAACAATGCTTCACACCTGCTTTGCTCACTCCAATATATCCAAGGGATTTAACACACTTGTAGTAAGTAATGGGTTCACAATAGTAGTGATTCCCTGAGATGGTGAGATGAGAATAACACTTAATCATTTCACATTCAAGCCAGTAGAGTTGGTCAGATTACAAAGAAATATAAACACAGGATGAATTTGCTCCCTAACTGTGTTATCAGTGTATATAAAGCACACCCCCCCCAAAAACAACTTAAGCAAACTCCTCCAAATGTGTTAGCTCAATTTATAGCAAACATTCTGTATAGAACTTTTAAAATATAAAATTTCTTTTTAATACCAAATAACATGTTTATATATCTGATTTTTCTAAAATATTCCTGTAAAGCAAGGAGGAAATTTTCTCTACTTTTGTTACTAGGGGAAAAAAAAATATTGCATGACTTTTCAAAGCAAAGTTAGAATTAAACAACCTGAAGTGTGTTTACTCCCATTCTAAGCCTCAGTAACTAATAAAATGAGATTACACTCAACTAACAAAGAGCAACTTCATTTCTTCTCTTCATTGATCAGTCTGATTCAAGCCAAATACTTCATTCAAGTATTCACTATTCAGGATCTGGACTGGATATTTCAGGCAATGTAAAGATGAACAAGACACAATGCCTGTCCTGAAGAAGTTAAAAATTGAGTAGCTGTAGTGAGGTCAGTGACAACAATACAATGTAAAGTAAATGCTCAAGACTTACAAGAACACTTTAAAAAAGAACAAAGAGAGATCAGAAGATAACTTTAAGTCAAGGGGAAATCAAAAAGTCCTTCTCAGAAAAAGAGATGTTAGAATTTCAGTAAGTAGAGATGAGAAACAACATTTGGGCAGAAGAAGAGTGAAAAACAGAGGTGAGGAAAAACATCACACATTTGAGGAACAGTGTACATAATTAAGTTTGACTCTAATATAAAGTACATACAGAAGAGTAATCAGACAAAGTTAGAAGGGATGGTTAGGGCTATAACTAGAGAGGGCCATGGATGCCACAATTAGATCAGTCTTAAGTATACAAATGCAGCTTCCATAAAGTTTTGAGTTGGGAAGCACAATAGCAACCTAAGGAACATTAATATAGCAGCAAAACGTGTGTGTTAGAATATAATGATGGCAACGAGGGGCTGAGCAGCAGGCAGTAGAAGTGAAAAAAAGGGTGACAAAAGACAAATGAAGAGGTAGAATCTACACTTGGAAGATTAATGGAAATAAGGGAAAAGAGAACTTTTAAAAAAAGATCTGGAGATTTTAAGGCTAGTATATTGAAAGTGTCAAGTCAAAAAGAATACATTTAAATTTAGGCTTGCATAGCTAGAAGTACTGGACTCTTGAGAAAGAAGAGTTCTAGTTCATACTCGGAATTATGGAACACAGGCAAGTTGGGACAGTCTTGGTGCTGATACAAGTTATTCAGGTTTACTTAAATAGGAATGAATTTGCCGTCCCTAGAAGCAATTGAAAGTGAATGTCAAAAAGATGCGACAAGAACCATAATGGCCTTGGTGACGGTATAGGAGTGTGTGTATGGGGGGCGGAGAAGGGGTCCTTGTGGTAGCAGCAGACATCCACATGTAAAGTCTCTGAAGTATTTTCAGTCCTTCATAATCTAAATTTGAATTAGACTGCCCGATGGAAACCTTTGAACTGGGACATGAAGATAAATGTAACACTAAGGTAAGTGAAAACTACTAGCATTTTCTTAATAAAAAAATTTTTAAACAACTAAGTTTTCAGCTCTATAAAAATAAATACTTTATAATAATTTAATGAACTCTAAATTCTATTTAGAATTTAAATGAAATAGGACTATGCTGTATAAACATACCATAGGCTCTTAGTGTATCCTTAAAATGTACTGTACTGTAGCAGCCCTACTTTGCTAAAAGTGAAAATCTGCATTTTTGTTTCCCAACAAAATATCAGAAATTCACTAACCACCATTAGGAATTATTTTTTTTAAGTTAATAATTAAATCACAAATCTATTACAATAAGAGTAGTACATGTGCTTTAACAAAAACATCTGGTTAAAAACATACATCTAAGCTCTAATAAGTAGACTAGATCTGATTTAGNAGGAGTGTGTGTATGGGGGGCGGAGAAGGGGTCCTTGTGGTAGCAGCAGACATCCACATGTAAAGTCTCTGAAGTATTTTCAGTCCTTCATAATCTAAATTTGAATTAGACTGCCCGATGGAAACCTTTGAACTGGGACATGAAGATAAATGTAACACTAAGGTAAGTGAAAACTACTAGCATTTTCTTAATAAAAAAATTTTTAAACAACTAAGTTTTCAGCTCTATAAAATAAATACTTTATAATAATTTAATGAACTCTAAATTCTATTTAGAATTTAAATGAAATAGGACTATGCTGTATAAACATACCATAGGCTCTTAGTGTATCCTTAAAATGTACTGTACTGTAGCAGCCCTACTTTGCTAAAAGTGAAAATCTGCATTTTTGTTTCCCAACAAAATATCAGAAATTCACTAACCACCATTAGGAATTATTTTTTTTAAGTTAATAATTAAATCACAAATCTATTACAATAAGAGTAGTACATGTGCTTTAACAAAAACATCTGGTTAAAAACATACATCTAAGCTCTAATAAGTAGACTAGATCTGATTTAGAATAATGCATTAGCATCATCACCAAACTAAAATAAGACTTCCAAATACCTATGTATTTATAGTCTAGACCAAGGGAAGCACTGAGCTGCCAATACAAATGTCAAAGTATAAACACTAGAAGTTATATATTAAACTCATCAACAGTTCACTTAGGTCCTTGCTCAGTATATTTACTCTCCTTTACACAAAATTCTAAAAACTATCCATTTGCTTTTCCAAGTTCACAGTAAACACACAACATGAAATTAAAAAACAGAAGAGGGCTCCAAGGTAAGAAATGGCAGTAGGAATGTATTGGGAGTTGGTGAACATGAAAAGAGCTCAAAAGTACTAAGGAGTATGGACTTGAACCAGTCTACCTTAGTTAACCCTCACTGTGCTAACCAAATAATCTTTGGCAAGTTACCCAGTAACTCTGTAACTCAGTTTCCTTAGTAGAACAGAAATTGTAACTTCATAAGGTTTTTAAAGGAGTAAAAGCATATGAAATGCAGAAAATGGTGTCCTAGCACCGATAATCTCCAGTAAAGGTTAACTTTTAGCAGAAATTAGATGTGGTTAGAACAGAAACCATAAAAGATGACTGACAAAGAATAATGGATGAGGTTTACTGTAGAAACAGTCAGACATATACTTAAATGGGAGAGCTCCAAAGAACAACTGCAGAGCACAGAGACAAATTTTCAGTGTGGTAACTTTGAGTCATGAAAGAAAGATCAAATTGTGATCCATATACTTTGCTTAACAAGGCACGCTTATGAAAAGGCTTTATTTGTTAAGATTTGTAATGCACAAAGTATCTTTTTCCAAATCTTGGAACATTTGATTATTTTTAACAATTCATTCCTTAAAGTTAAAGGTCCTAGTAGGTCTTTTTTTAACAGATGGGAATACCAGATCATCTTACCTGTCTCCTGAGAAACCTGTATGCAAATCAAGAAGCAAGTTAGAACCTTACATGGAAGAACTGACTGGTTCAAAATTGGGAAAGGAATACCTCAAGGCTGTATACTGTCATCCTATTTATTTAACTTATATGCAGAGTACATCATGTGAAATGCCAGGCTTGATGAATCACAAACTGGAATCAAGATTGCTGGGAGAAATATCAACAACCTCAGATATGTAGATGATACCACTCTAATGGCAGAAAGTGAAGAAGAACTAAAGAGACTCTTGATGAGGGTGAAAGAGGAAAATGAAAAGGCTGGCTTAAAAACTCAACATTCTAAAAATTAAGATCATGGCATCCAGTCCCATCACTTCATGGCAAATAGAAGGGGAAAAGGTGGAAACAGTGACTAACTTTCTCTTCTTGGGCTGCAAAATCACTGTGGACAATAACTGCAGCCATGAAATTAGAAGATGCCTGTTTCTTGGAAGGAAAGCTATGACAAACCTAGACAGCATATTAAAAGCAAAGACATCACTTTGTCAACCAAAGTCCATAGTCAAAGCTATGGTTTTTCCAGTAGTCATGTAAAGATGTGAGAGTTGGACCATAAAGAAAGCTGAGTGTCGAAGAATTGATGCTTTTGAACTGTGGTGCTGGAGAAGATTCTTGAGAGTCTCTTGGACAGCAAGGAGGTCAAACCAGTCAACCCTAAAGGAAATCAACCTTGAATATTCACTGGAAGGACTAATGCTGAAGCTCCAATACTTTGGCCACCCAATGCGAAGAGCAGGCTGGAAAGGATTGAAGGCAGGAGGAGAAGGGGACAACACAGAACGAGATGGTTGGATGGCATCACTGACTCAATGGACATGAGTTGGAGCAAATTCCTCAACAACAAAAACAAAAAATGCAAGGGCATCCGTAATATAATACTTTGTAACTGAACTATATAGTCTTCAATTATTATGAACAATCTAAGGGGTCAAATAAGCAGTTATGTTTTAAAATTTGGTGAACATTTTTTTCCTTGGGCATTCGGAAGCTTGAACCCAAACTGGCACCTTAACTTTAATATTAAACTATGTAAAATCCTATTATTTGTATGACTTCCTTGCCTTAATGTTAATATTAAATTAACTTACTTGATCCTGATTTTTATTTATTTTTCCACTTTATTTTATCAAGTCATATCTCTANGGCCTGGAGTGCTGCAGTCCATGGGGTCACAAAGAATCAGACACGACTGAGTGACTGAACTGAACTAGGTATTTTATGAAATTCCTAACAAATAGAATGACATGGATTTAACAAAAATAATATTAAGCATGAAATGAGGTTTTGCTTTCGGTTAGTACAAGAGCAAAATTTTAAGATTAGTGATAGTATCCAATTAAGTAAAATCACCTGTCACAATAAATCAAACAAAAAACTTTTCTTCTCACCATTTCTGTGTGTAAGCATTTCTCTCATTTCCTCATGGTCACAAGGATGAGTAAAATCAAACACACTGTGTCCAGTTAGTTCAAACTGTAAAAATAAAAACATTTTAAAAATTAGAGCTATAACAAAATCATAAACACATACAGAACAGCTCTTAATATGTGGGCATTTTACCTGAGTTAATCCCATGTATTTGTTCACATTGTCAGAAATGTAAATCATGTCACCATCATCTGTGAGAACCATAACAAAACCATCCAAGGCTTTCAAATAAAAGCAATTCATCTGTGCCTTCATTTCATCTTCAATATCCAAATCACCTAAAAAAGGCACAAGAAGAAAAAATGGTTAAAGTTTTATGCTTAAATGATAGTAATATTCAGATGTTTTTATAAAAGTTTCCCCCAGATACTTTATTTAATACATGTAGCACATATTTTTTTTCCATACATTTAAATTTTTTCTTTTGTCATTCTTTTAATATAAAACAGTCAAAGCCAGAGAACAGAGACTAAATTTAGATTTGCCAGCTGCTTTTAATGACTATTGAAAGTAATGAAGCAAGGCAAACCACTGAAAAGAGAAGGGTCATGTCACTAAAGTAAGATAAATATAAGTAGGTAGGTAAATATGGCAAGAGTTAAAGAAGCAGAGGAAGGCCAATATCTTAACATTCCTGACTGAAGCTTTAAAAGCAGGTAATAAAAAGGATATCATGTTAAAGAAGTGAGAGTATGACCACCTTCTAAAAGTAATTTCTAATTACTTTTGATTTCTAAATTTTAGACCTATCATGTCCTTATAAAACAACTCACCAGCATCCAGAAGTTTCCTCACACGCAAATAGCTGATGGTGAGCCTCATAACAGAAGCCTTATCAAGATGCGAGCTTACATTATGGGGGAGTGGCAACTGATGAGCAAGCTCATAAAAAACTTCAGACTCTTTACTTCGACGAGATCTGGCTGCATCTCTAGACTTCTCTTTTCGACGTTCAGAACTTATCCTATTAACAAAAAAAGGAGGAGAGAGGAAAAAAAGACAAATTTAAACGTCAGTTTGCCTTTGCTTGAATAAAATTCATTTTACATTTTTCTGTTTACCATGAAAAGATTAGAAGATGCCATGTAATTGTATAGAGATTTATCCTACTACATAAATGTACTTTTACAAGACAGGTATACAATTTTTTAGATTACTGTAGACAAAAGGAACTCTCACAAGAAGTCCAAGATAAAGCTTTTTATCTCTTCAAACCAAGTGTTTCCTCCCTGGCACATCAAATTGGAGAGGATGTTTTTGATTTGGCCAAAACCTACAAGTAGCCTGTATATCTAAGGCTGTAGTTTCACAGCCGTTCACAAGTAGTCTTACTCTGAGCTTTCTTACCCTCTCCCCTACCATGCAAGCAATACAGACTATAAGCTATAGGAATTTACATTAGCATCTATAATCAGCTACTGTTTTCAGGTTGCTTACTCCCTTAGCAGTTCCTTATCTGTACTGACATAAAAGGTACCAAATAAATGCAGGGGTATGGAAAAAAAAGATGTGGCACGATACTAAAAATTTAAGAGAACAGGCTAAGAAGGATTACTGGTGAAGATGCGTGCATGAGTGCTCAGCCGTGTCCGACTCTTTTGTGACCCCATGGACTGGAGCCCACCAGGCTCCTGTAACCATGAGATTCTTCCAGGCAAGAATATTGGAGTGAGTTGCCATTTCCTTCTCCACAGGGTCTTCCTGACCCAGGAATCAAACTTGAGTCTCCTCCATTGGCAGGTGGATTATTTACCACTGAGCCACCTGGGAAACCCAAGAAAATTACTGAGGGTGTCAATATAATTATGTATCTTTAGGCAACTCTTCCAAGAATAAAACCAGTTAGAAAGATTTTCATAAGTCATCCAAGCAGAACCATCTTTCTTTGCATCACTATGTAGCATTATCTACCAGCTGAAGGTAGACAAGGCTAACCTGGTTCTGGCCTTAGCTGCTGCTTTAGTAGCTATTGTTTATTAAAACCTACTACATGTCAAATATTACCTGTACTACTTCTCTCAAAACAATCTATAAATAGATTAAATATTATCCCTATTTTATATACTAAGAATCTGGGATTCATTAGGTTAAAAGTAGCCATGCTGTAGCAGATGGGATTTGAATGCAGGTGTTTTCTTATTTATATCTCTGCTCTTCCACAAGGCTTTATCTTCTTAATGCAGAATGTGGCTTCTACCTCAAATAGTCAGCTGCTCTCCTATGACCCTCAACCTAATCCAATTAAGTCAATTATTCATTAAATGTTGAAAATAACCATTACCATTTACTAAACACTGAGCAGTATGTTAAGGATCTTGCCAGCATTATTTCAGTTAATCTTCCTTATATTCTACAAACTAAGTACATAATTGCTTCCACATAAATCTCTTCTCCCTCCAGCGATCTGCAAAGCTACAAAGATTCAATCACAGAAATAACATTCCCCAAAACAAGCAAGGTCCTCATTCTTAGAGTATGCTTCTGTTAAGCTGTATAAAAGTGAAATTCTAGCAGCTGCGTTGTGACAACAGTGGTGATGCAGTTTTAGCACTTGCTCAAGTTTTGTGTGCTCATCTGACTTTTTATACTTTCATAAGGAATGTGAATATTTGCTACTATTAGTAAGTGAACTTTGATAGAAAAAGTTCAATTCAAGCATCTAGATCAATTTAACTTGAGTATTTTGAGATTTAAGGTGAGCTATTTAAAAATATTACTACTTATAACTTGGTATTTGTGAATCAGGATTATCTCAATGCTGTAGAATTTTTTTAAAAAACACAAAAATATATTACATGCTAAGGCTAACATGAAAATCTGACAATGTCCTCAATCTAAAACTTCATTTTTTAATTTGCATTCATTGTTCTCATTGACTTTAAGTAAATGTTTTAAATGTACAATAATAAAAGTTTAACATCTCAGACACTGTTTCTCTCACTTCTTTTCCCTTTTCGATTGGCAGGTAAGAGGCAGCAATGGCAGTGGGAAACAGATTCCTATCTGGTTCAAGTAAAATCAACAACAACAAAAAAAGACTGATAATCAATGATCTTATGATAAACATGGATATTGGTTCAAATGCCATAATTAGTCCAGATAATCAGAATTTTACCAGAAACTTCCATCAGATTTACTAAGCCCTCTTTCATTTAATTACTCAACCAAATCTAAGCTTCCAACAAATTACTACCCAACTGAAATACTTGGTGAAAAACAAATCCTTATATTACATATTATATGCTTTTAAAGGGCATTTGATCAAGCTAACCGTCATGATGCATTATCTCCATACCTTTAGAAATATTTGTATTGTTCAGAACTTTGAAGATAATGATTGTCCAAGATATGGCAACTAAGTTTATAAGACAAATCTATTACAAATGACAGTTCGGAAAAAACATTTAAAGGACAACATATAAGCTAGTGAAGACTGTGAGAACAGGAATTTGAGCATTAGCCAAGTTTTCTTGGGGGGAAAAAAAAAACTAAGCTTTATCAAAGAAGTAATATGATACCTCAAGAGTTGACAAACCTAAATTAGATGAAGAAGGTGATGAAAATCAGTATATCTTCTATTCATAATCAATCTAGACATAAAGCAATCAGGAGACCTGTAATAAAGATTTAATGAAGAAATTTATCTGGTGTTTTTCACATGTGACTATAGGAGCTCTTAAAACATTTCTCAGGTTAAAGCTAAAACTTCCAAAACTCTTAATAAAGTTTCAGCATCTGAACTGCCCAGTTTCTTGTCTACTCACAGGAAGGCTCTTTTTATCATACCCCACACAATTATAATACTATTGACCAAGAATTATTTCTGGTAGAACATGGAGTCTAGGTTCCACAGAGGAGAATCCTGTACTATTTACTTACTTATTCTTATATGGCACAATAAAACTTTGTAGACCAGAACAGGCAGATTTTTAGCATGCAAATAAGGGCACCATTTTTCTCTAAATTATCAATTCCATCTATGTTGTTTTTATTAAGTACAGATCAAGTAAAGTTCTGCTATTAATATGTCTGCATAAGGTGCCATTCATAATCTGATAGTCATGCTAGAAATCAGTCAAGAGTACAGTAAAAATTCTGTCTTTTGAATAGTTTGCTTACCCATTTCCATGACCATTTTAGAATCAATGTTTGAGTAAACTAGCAATATAGCTCAATCTTTGTGATACTCTAGCTTTCACATACTTATTATTTCATTATTATTTAACATAAAGTACTGGACAAAAAGCTAACAGTTATATCTTCATATGATTTTGTACAGGAAATACATTTACAGCTGCTGTCTTATTCAGTTTCTTGTGTACAGAGTTCATGAATAAGCAGTAGTCATTTTACAGAGAATGCCTATTATTCTTCAGATTAGTAAAAATACAAAGTAATTGCATATATGTTAATTCATCTGTATTGTCTACTAATTGCTCAAGAAAGGCCTGTTGGCCTTCCTAATAGTAAATGACTTTAAGAACTAAAGTTAGATCATAATGATTCAAAATGTTAACAGATGATCAGACATTTCTAATAAAGTTAATGTATAAATTTCTTAAAAATCAACTCTATTATTTGCTGCTTTAAAGCTTTGCACTTCTTGTGTAAGTATTTATATAAGATAGACATTCTAAGTGAAATTCCATGATCTAAAGGATGTGGCATTTAAATTATCCTTTCCAAAAAGTTCTGTTTCCATTTTTTTGTCTCTGCCAACCCACGAATGTGTGTATTTATTTGCCCATGTTTTCTGCAGTAATATATCAATATTATGGATCTTTTTTATCATTTTAATTTTTGCCAAGCTGTTAGCCTGGTACTTCTTGATGTTTCCTCAGGTCAAGGGAAATTCCAAGGAAATTTTCATTCTTTAGTTGGCATTTTGGCCTGCAGCTTTGAGTCTAAACATCTATACAAGTACATACTATGCACACATTGGTACTCTAAACATTTTTCAACTATTAACTTATTTAAATTATTATATCATCACCGTATTGCAGATAATGGAACGTGAACAGTTTACCCAAGTTTACATAGTTAATAAATGGTAAGCCTATATTCAAATAAGCAGTCTGACTCTAGAAACCATGGTATTAAATAACACTAGACTATGCTGCCTCTCAGAAACTTATTTTAATTACCAAGATAAGTACTTATAAGTCCAGACCATTATTATAAAGTTCAAAATTGGTTTCCTTCACATCTCCAAAGACATAAAGGGGAGGTACACGGGTTGGCTTTGGAATTTAGAACCTGATCCTCAACTATTCAGAGGAACTCTTTTCTGGAGTCTGCTTGTAAATCCAAACATCTAATTGAAAGGCAAGGCCTCTTTCTGCCCCACCAACTACCTCTTAAAGCAAAGCAACTTTTAATTGGTACTACCAACCACCAAGGGGAGAGAATCAGTAATCCAATCTACCTCATATACTCTCACTAGACTATTTTTAATTTGTACAAAGGAGTATCTCTGTACTTGATTTGAATATCTCAGCTCACTACTGTTGGTGTTTTATTTGCATAACATCCAGCTCCCCAAAGTGAAACCAACCTGCATACATACTTCAGGAGATCTGGCCAGGCATAAGTCAATTCCCAAGATACCTTATTTACACAAAGTACCAGGAGAAAAAAGATGTAGAGAATTCCTGCCCCCACCCCAAACACTTATTGAGCACTTACTATGTGCTAGGCACTGTGTACTGCTTTCACATACATACAATGCTTTCATTATATGTATTTAATTATCATAATATTTTAGAGAACCAAAACACTAGATGAGAAATGGCCTTCCTGAACCTCAGAATAAACTTCATTCAAGAACTATTAATTCAATACATATTTATTGAATATTTATCAAGTACTATGCACTGTGTAGGTACTTGGAATATAGTGATAAGCAGAACAGAACTCATGGAACATAGCCAGCCTCCCCCTTAGTCGTCTAAAGTAGTTACTTAATGCAGTATTCGCAAATGCCAGTCAAGGTGCATTGTAATTACCTGGGAAAGTCAACATTTCAAACTTCTGGGCTCTATCTTTGTAAATCTAATTCAGTAGATGTGAAGTAGAGCCCCCAAATCTGGTTTTTTTTTTAAACTCCCAAAATGTGTATTATACACAGTGAAATTTAGGAATCATTGACTGAACTAATCTTCACTGTCACATTCATTTAATGTTGCCCTCAAATTACTACCTCAATGATACTTTCAAAATAAGAGCTCTGATTTATGTCCTTAAAATTCCATCAAATGTACACTTCACAAAGTCTAATTATTCAGGTGAAACCTTCCTTTAGCTAGTTTCCTGCCCATCTCTTCATCCTCATCACTTCCCACATTTCTTCGGCCACGGTGTAGTTACTCAAAAGCATAATAGCTTATTCATTTCTGGCTCACTACCCTACTCTCTCTGCTGAGGTATCCTTCTCAATATGTAACTTGGTAAATTTATGTGAGAAACTTTCAAAATTCAATTCCATCATCATTTTGTCTCTGCATGCTGTCTTTCAAAACTGCTCGTCTCCCCTAGATCTGACCACTCTGGTTATTTTGCTATAATTATGTCCCTCTACAGTCCCTTAAAGCTTCTTGCAGGCAGGAAACCTCCTCATTCATTTGTGTTCTTAGTAGGAAATGTGCACAAGTGGCTTTAGTACTTGGCCCAAATCTGCTATTTGATTTGACTTCAGCACTGAATTTGTGCTTTACCAGCACTCCTATGATCCTATAGATTACAACCATAATTAAACAGCATAACAATGTCAGCACTATGAACAAGGCATACTATTGGGATTTACTGTGATTATCCAGATATGCACTTTCAAATATAAGTAAGCATACCACACATAACTTAGAATGGGGGAAAAAGCTAAAAAAAAAAAAAATTCACTAAGCAGTATTAACAGTGAATAGCATCAATATCATCACCAAGGAAGAGTAAGTGATCTCAACAGAGGAGAGACTTAGAGCACAGGCAGAGAGCTGAGAAACTAGAATACCAACTTGCTAAAAAGAAACTTGAAGTTTAAGATTACTTCCCTTATCACTGCAATCTATGTCAGGAAAACGCATGAGGTATAGTTAATGTTAACCAATTAAATCAACACCTTTATCCCATTTATTTTATGTCTCCCTAGTCCATCTGGAAACATGATAGCTGATTCACTTTGTTTTCTATATAATCTTTCCTGAGAGTCTTGTAATTATTATAATACATGAAAGTTTTCATTAAGTTGATTTCTAACCTCGTTCCCAGCCCCACCAAGGGAGGGTTACCCTCAGACAAATATTTTGTATTTATTATTAAAAGTATTCTTATTATCCCTGGAGGAGGAAATGGCTGCCCACTCCAGTGTTCTTGCCTGGAGGATTCCATGGACAGATGAGCCTGGCGGGCTGCAGTCTATGGGGTCACAAAGATATGTTACAATAGAGTAGTATGCAAAAAAAGCAGGCTTTACAACAAAATTTGTTGTAACACATATGTATGCATATAAATAAATTTATAACTTACAGATGCACAGATAAAACCAGAAAAATACAATGATACAAAGTGTAGCAAAGTTTACAAACATTAAAAATAAGCAGTTTCAAGATGGGAGAATCAGATTATTTTAAGAAAAATTCCCACTGAATTAACACTTAACAGTATCAATGGACCTGCACTGAAAAATCTGAAAGAAGTCTAAAAGTTGTTTCCCAAAGACTAACTGAAAACAAGTTAATTTTTTTTCTTCATTTTGGAATAAAGCAAGTACAATCATACTTTTTCCAGGGAATGGAAAGTAAAACTGAGTAAACAATATAATTCAATATTTTCAGTTTCTCATTCTAATCAATTTTCAGATTCTGAAAATTAAACTTTGTAATTAATTTGAAATTCCAAAAAACAGGTGAAATGGTTTGTTTCTAACAAAAAACATCAAGAATACATACAATTGTATTATTTTTGAAAGCAGCTTAAAATTTTGTTGGTTTAATGATCATTATCTTACTTAGTTGTTGCTGTTTAATCACTAAGTTATGTCCAACTCTTTGCGACCCCATGGACTGTCACCCACCAGGCTCCTCTGTGCATGGGATTTCCCAGGTAAGAATACTGGAGCAGGTTGCCATTTCCAACTTAATATGTCCAATTTATGTCCACAATTAGAGAAAGATTATTCACCTTTCAATAATCTCACAACGTGCTTAGTTTTAACACTATTTTCTAATGTTCCAGTGAAATAAAAAGAAAAAACTGAGTCAGTTTGAAATTAGAGGGTACATTCTGAAAATGAAATCTGTATCACATCTGAGATAGCTTTAATATGTAAATATCCTATTTATGCACAATTAAATTTCTTAGTTTGCTAATAGATTTACATCTGTTTACATGATTGTGTGTGTATGTGTTGAAGTTCTGTTTTGAAAAAGAATATGCTTTTGTTTTTAACTAATGATTTAAAAATCATCTCTCTCTTGGTTCAGAATCAGTCCTGAGCCTCTCAAAAACAAAAAAGAAATCTCTGATCCCGTACAATATATAAAGTACTAGATAAATTAAACCAAAAAATGTAAAGCTATTACTCTAAGATGGAGGTTCTCAAACTTTAGCTGCCCTCACAATCAGAGTTTCCAATTTGAAAGACTGGATCGGTCTGAAGATCTGTAATGCTAGGAAATTATCAGGTAATAGCAAAGATGTTGGTCTGGAGAATACCTTGAGCCCCTCTGCTCTAGGAAAATACTTTGTTATGTGTCCTTCAAAAATGCCCAGAGAAGTAAAAGATTGTTTTTCAACACTCAAAATTGTTTACTAAATACCTTCTCTTTAAAAAAATCTGCCCAAATTCTTTATAAACACAGACAACATATCTGGACTGTAAGACATTAACACTGCCACACATTTAGAACGTCACTATAAAATACAGTATGGACTTAGACTAATCAATGGTTGACCTGTGGTATGCATCACAATTGCCAATAGAATTCTTCCCCACAGATATCTGTGCCTAGATCCCAACCCAGGAAATTCAAATCGTAGGCTTGGCATGTTGGTTTAAACTACAATTTTCTGTGTACAACATGATTAATAAATTGGCACTGCTGTATGTTACATATGAAAATTGCTGAGAGTAAATTCTGAGTTCTCATCACAAGAAAAAACTTTTTTTAAAATTTGTATCTATGTAAAATGATGGATATTTGCTAAACTTATTATGGTAATCATTACATGATGTATATAAGTCAAATTATTATGCTGCCCACTTAAACTTATTCAGTTCTGTATGTGAATTATATCTCAATAAAACTGGAAGAAAAAATAGATGAAGTCCATTAAAAAATTATAATAAAAATACAGTCTTCCCAATGATTCTGATGAGTATTCCTAGATGTCCAAGGTTTGTGTTTCGTCTATGGGTACTTATAAAGTTTACATATTTTGAGTCTCATCCTCAATTTACCAAGTCAGAATCTTTGGAGGTGAGCATCCTTCTATTAATTAAACACCCAGGTGATTCTTAAGCTACAGCACTTTGAGAACTATTAGCAGGTCTTATAGCAGAAATTTTGGAGAAGGCAATGGCAACCCACTCCAGTACTCTTGCCTGGAAAATCCCATGGACCAAGGAGCCTGGTAGGCTGCAGTCAGTCCATCGGGTCCCGAAGAGTCAGACACGACTGAGCGACTTCACTTTCACCCATTGGAGACGGAAATGGCAACCCACTCCAGTGTTCTTGCCTGGAGAATCCCAGGGACGGGGGAGCCTGGTGGGCTGCTGTCTATGGGGTTGCACAGAGTCAGACATGACTGAAGTGACTTAGCAGCAGCAGCATAGCAGAAATTTAACAGGCTAGCCAGCAAATTTGAAAACTGAAAAAACTTACTTTTAGCTATAACTACATATATATATCACTAGCTATCTAGATGGCTCAGTGGTAAAGAATCCGCCTGCCAATGCAGGAGACACAAGAGACCTGGGTTTGATACTTGGGTCAGGAAAATTCCCCTGGAGTAGGAAAAGGCAACCTACTCCACTATTCTTGCCTAGAAAATTTCACGAACAGAGGAGCCTGGCAGGCTATAGTCCATGGGGTAGCAAAGAGTAGGACATCACTGAGTAACTGAGCATGCATGTACATACACATACCACAACTATAATGTCAGGCAGAACACTGAACTGAGTGAGCAGTAAAATTGCTGGGAGAACAAGATACAACTGCTGGGAATAAGAAGCTAGAGGTACAACTCATTGACAAGTCAGTAATAAAGTGTATGCACAGTAAAACCAGTAACTTTTCCTCAAAAAGATCAGAGCATAATTAGGCTTTGCATGCATGCTCAAGTAGTGTCTAACTCTTTGCGACCTCATGGACAGTAGCCTGCCAGGCTCCTCTATCCGTGGGATTTTTCAGGCAAGAATACTGGAGCAGATTGCCATTTCCTCCTCCAGGAGATCTTTCTGACCCAGGTATGGAACCCCTGTCTCCTGCATCTCCTTCACTGGCAGATGGATTCTTTATCACGGAGTAAAGATGACTAAATGAAAAATGTGACAACGGTGCAATATTTTTCAGTTCTCTGAAATAATTTTTTATAAGTCAGTTCTTAAAACTCTTTATGAATGTCACAGATATCAAAGCATTGAGACTCACTCTCCCTAACAGCTGTGATTTAAGGCTTCCCAAAATCATATCACCTACTCTACCACTCTTCTCCCTTTGCACTACCTCCCTTCTCACCTTGTAAATCCCTCTCCATTTCCCTTATCATATGCTTTCTGATAGTAACAGAACTGAAACTGGTAATCAAGGTCAGTAACATTACAATTTACTCATGTGTATATTCAGAAAAATGTGTCATTTTTTAAAAAATTTGTTTGACGTAGAGCATTTTTAAAGACTTTGTTGAATTTGTTACAATATTGCTTCCATTTTATATTTTAGTTTTTCAGCCCTGAGGCATGTGGGATCTTTACTCTCTAACCAGGGATCGAACCCACAATGCCTGCATTGGTAAGTGAAGTCTTAATCACTGGACCACCAGGAAAGTCCCAGAAAAAAGTTTCTTTAATTATTTGCTTAAAATATAACAAGATACATAAGTTATAACAATCAAGTTTTTTTCTCATATAGTAGGAGGAAAACACATGTATCAGAACAAAGGTATATACACAGAAATCATATCCTGAAGATTTTTCCTATTTAGTTCTAAACTCTGACCATGATTAAGTTTCTGAAAATAATGACAAAAGAGAAGCTCTTCTGAAGCCATGGCTTGATTCTCCACCTACACTAACCCATCCTATCCAATGTTACAAAATAAATTTTCAACTAACCCTCTGATCCTGGTTGTCTATAAAAAGAGGATAAATAACACTATTACTAAGCAACAGCTCTCAGATTCCACCTAGGAATAATGCCCCTGTATTTAATATGGCCTATGCCTTTCCACAAATCAGAAGCTTAACAAAGAATTTTTAAATTAAAATACAAAGAAATTTAAGGATGTTTTTACTTAGGAATAGAAGAAAGAGACACAAGTACCTTCAGATATTTGAAAAGGATGTCATACAGAAGGCAAATTTATGTAATTATGCAATTTATGCAATTTCAGAGAGTAATAAGTGGGAGTTAACATGGCAGGCTTTGCTCAAGAGTGAAAGTAGTGCTGAAGGTAAACTCTGAGAATTTCAAATTTTTATTTGTATTTTAGTGGCGATGTAAGAAAAAAGGGGAAAAAACATGTTCTGGATCATCTGGACGATCTCTATAAGGTCTCTATTCTTGCTACAAACCTTCTATGTTTGAGGTTGCATATGTTTATGATCAAATTGGTACCAAACAATCACTAAAAGGAGTAGGGTTACATTTTTAAATCTGGTATAATCATGTTGAGGTCACATGCACTGGAGAAGGAAATGGCAACCCACTCCAGTGTTCTTGCCTGGAGAATCCCAGGGACGGGGAGCCTGGCGGGCTGCCGTCTATGGGGTCGCACAGAGTCGGACACGACTGAAGCGACTTAGCAGCAGTAGTAGGCACATCTCAAAGGTTTACAAGTATTACTTTGCTCCAAAAGAGAGCTAAACATTAGTTGGAATTGAGAAATATTGGAATAAAGAACTTTCTAACATTTAAAGCTGCAAAAATGTGCTTTTTGTGTGTCTCTAAGAAAATTCTTCGGCTCCAAAATCACTGTGGACAATGACTGCAGCCACGAAATTAAAAGACACTTGTTCCTTGGAAGAAAAGCTATGACAAATCTAGACAGCATATTCAAAAGCAAAGAAATTACTTTGCCAACAAAGGTCCATCTAGTCGAAGCTATGGCTTTTTCCAGTAGTCATGTATGGATGTGAGACTTGAACCATAAAGAAAGCTGAGCCCTGAAGAACTGATATTTTTGAACTGTGGTGTTAGAGAAGACCCTTGAGAGTCCCTTGGACTACAAGGAGATCAAGCCAATCTAAAGGAAATCAATCCTGAATAATCATTGGAAGGACTGAGGCTGAAGCTTCAATACTTTGGCCACCTGATGCAAAGAGCTGACTCACTGGAAAAGACCCTGATGGTGGGAAAGATTGAGGGCAAGAGGAGAAGAGGGCAACAGAGGATGAGATGGTTAGATGGCATCACTGACTTAATGGACATGAGTTTTAGCAAACTCGGCGAGATAGTGAAGGACAGGGAAGCCTGGCGTGCTGCAATCTATAGGGTCACAAAAAGTCAGACATGACTGAGCAACTGAAAAACAAAGAAAAATTCTCAGAGTAGATTGGCAAATTTGTAAATACAATTATAGAGGATATTCCTGTGATGGTTTATATTAAACTAATAATACTTAAATCCTAAAGTCAATTATTTTGCAAGAATTTCAAACCTAAAATCACACTGTACTAAAAAATAAAAGATGGAACACATAATAAATTAATCAATTAACACCAAAAACCAAATATTTAACTATGGCCTGAGCCATCAACAATTCACTGCTCTGCTTAACAAATAAGATGCAAAAATATCTGCTGAATAAATGAATGTGCAATAATCTGTTACAAGCCATGGCGCTTAGGTGTTAAGAGTACTGGTCTAGGGCTGAAAAAAATTTTTGAGCCATTGAAATAAATCAACTTATTATCCAAGAAAATATCCCTTCCTCCACCCCTAATGAAGGCTCTACTAATTTGAAACTCATTTAAACATTTTAGCTATGTTACTGCAAAGGTAGGTAATTTCCAACTCTTCTCTGCAAACAGACTAAATAGACCTTTAATGAAATTTTGACCCCCAAAATGCATGGAAAAGTAGGCTTTCTTAATTTTCCATCCTCTAACAACCAAATAAATAACCTTCAGAGTATTTTTCTTCCTTTACTATTACCACTGTAGAAAATGATTATTTTAGAATGTTTGTACAAAAAATGTATGTCCATGTAATTTTCAAAGGCCAAACGTTCACAGAAAAATACCAATGTAGAGGAAAAGCAGCACTAACTATTCTTACCACTATTATAAGTTCACCGATGGTTTGGCTCAAAAGGACATCAGCCTTTGTCAGATTGTCCTAAAGAAGGCTTGACGGATTCTAAATAATATCATGAGATTTCAGGGAACTGGAACTCTTCTGAAAACAACTTAATAAATATAACTGTATGAAACCAATTATGGTTTTCAGTTTATTAAGCCCTTACTTTATGCCCAGAACTGTTATGAATGCTCCACATGGGTTAATATCTTATTTGCCCTCACAACAATCCTATAAGGCAATTATTCATCCTAATTTACATATGAACAAAGTGAGACCTAGAGAGGTAAAGCAACTTGTGCGAGATCACACAACTGAAGGAGCAAAACAAGCAGCCAGCCTCTAGAGCCAAAGCTCTTAGCCAGTAGTCAGTCATTATGACATTTCTCTTAAAGAAATCAAATGAAAACCCTAGTCCAGAGAAGAGATTTTAAGCTTCCCCAAAGGCACACAGCAAGAACATCTGTAGACTGACCAGGCTTGAAAGAAGACTCTGGAGCATATGAATTCAGGCGCTTTACAACAAAAACCTATAGCCCATTCATTAGGATACCAGCGCTGATCAAGAGTCCTTTATAAAGAGATAATTAATAATCTACATCAAGGCAATCAAATACAAAATGATATTTGACTCATGTAATCAGAGAACTCCACTGACATAGTTAAAAATAATGGTCCAAGCAGGGCAAACTGGCATTCATCCAGGAGACTGATATGTAGATGCTAGAAGACAGAGGGAGTTTTTCTTCTTTTTCCTTTTATCATCACAAACTGTATGGAGGCAAGCATGGGAATGCTTAGTGGCCATATTTCATACCATATTAATAGACTGTCGGTGGCAGAATGAGGCAACATGCAAATCAAGCAAAATATAAACCAAGTAAAATTCAAGAGAAAGCCTGAGATTACATTTTAAGGACATCACTTAAGATACTGGATCTAGATATCCCTTAAACCAAAGCCAAATTGTGTGAGCTAGTAACAGCCTCCCCATCAAGCCTCTGAAACTAGTTTGAGCTGTGTTTCATCACCTGCAATAAAAAGAATCCCAATATACTAACAAACAGTGTTTCATCTTAAAAACAAACTTTAATGATGATCAAGTGTAAGAAAAGGGCACTCTCAAATACTACTACAGAGTATAAACTGATCTAAACTTACTAGACATTTAGAGTAGATTGTAAGAAATGTTTGCTACTACTAAGTCACTTCAGTCATGTCCAACTCTGTGCGACCCCATAGACAGCAGCCCACCAGGCTCCCCTGTCCCTGGGATTCTCCAGGCAAGAACACTGGAGTGGGTTGCCATTTCCGTCTCCAATGCATGAAAGTGAAAAGTGAAAGTGAAGTCGCTCAGTCGTGTTCAACTCTTAGCGACCCCATGGACTGCAGCCTACCAGGCTCCTCCATCCATGGGATTTTCCAGGCAAGAGTACTGGAGTGGGGTGCCATTGCCTTCTCCGAATGTTTGCTAAAGATAAAACAAAAGTAGATATCTTCCACATTTACCTAGCTGGTTTTCCACAACCATACACCTATGCGTCTTAGTAATATAAACTTTTTATTTGGTGTTCTGCATATATAGGAGAGTACCTGGTGGCTCCATCAGTAAGGACTCCACCAGCAATGCAGGAGACCTGGGTTTGACGCCTGGGTGGGGAAGATGTGCTGGAGAAGGAAAGGGCAACCTACTCGAGTACTCCTGCCTGGAGAATCCCAGGGACAGAGGAGCCTGGTGGGCTACAGTCCATCACGTTGCAAAGAGTCAGTCATGAATGAGCAACTAAGATACACACACACTGCATATACAGAATTAGTTTTTAAGATACCTTAAGATAGGGTATTGAGTTATTTTCAAGGCTTGTACATGTTACATAGCTATATTTATTAACACAATGTGTTTTCTGATTTGGTATTAATCAATTCAGTTCAGTCACTCAATCACGTCCTACTCTTTGCGACCCCATGGACTGCAGCATGCCAGGCTTCCCTGTTCATCACCAAACTCCTGGAGCCTGCTCAAACATCTATCGAGTCAGTGATGCCATCCAACCATCTCATCCTCTGTCATCCCCTTCTCCTCTGGTATTAATAAATAGCATAAATATTTAAGTGACAAAAAAATTAAAACTCAAAATTCAAGAAGGTTCTAAAGTAGCACAAGAGATGCAGATGCCCCAGCGTAAGAAAAATTCCTATGAAAAGAGCAACATGTAAGAGCAATGATGACTTCCAAAAAATCCTCTTAAAATCATTCTGTGCTTTCTTTGTTCACTCAGTTATTCTCACTGTTTATTTATTCATTCAAATACTTATTAAGAGGTCACTGTATACCAGTAATCTCTTTTACATTACAAGTTTCAAGTTAGGTCTATTTGTGACCTTGTTCATTGAAACGTTTTAATTTCACAACTGAAAAAAAGAAGGAATCACTTTAAAGAAATTTGCTTAGCATCTGAATTCTCAAGAAAAGATCTATATATAAGAACAGAAATACACGCAACTCAAAGATTTAAACGTTCTGCCTTTAAACTTTATGTTTATTTACCACAGTATGATTCATTTGAAAAAATAAATTCTCACAAACTATTAGAAAAAGTGGAGAAGCACATGGAAATGTCACTAATAAGGGGAAACTCAATATTAACTGGTAGTTTAAATACTGTAACTTCCAAACCAATAGGTAGAACTACAGTAGAACTGCAAGAACTACAGTTGCAGTACTAAATTCTGTCCCATTTACAAAACAATAAATTTTGAAAATCATACTTGGGAATAATCTTTATGTTTACTATTATAACCAAGTGAAATTTTTAAATGAAGACACTCATAACAGGTGAGATCACCAGAGCAAAGAAAACATAACATCTTGAGAATAGTTTTCTAATATAAGTAAGTCACTTCAATTATTGTTTTAAGTACTTTAAAACAAAGTTACTAAGAAATGGGACTTTAGCAACAATTTAACAGGTAGAGACCATTTTAAACACTAAATACTTCTCTGAGAAAGTACTGGTACATCAAATCTTTCAAAGTCACTAGAAAAACTTAATTCTCATTTCACAGATGCTTAACCTCACTTCTGATAAAGCTTCTAGTGGCAACTGTTCTCTGTTGTTTTAAGTTGGTTAATTATCCATAAACAAACCCTTAAAAACACAACCACTTCAACATATCCATTATGATGGCTACTATCATAAAAAAAAAAAAAAAAACAAGTGTTGGGAACCATGTGGAGAAAACAGGAACCCCTGTGCACTGTAAGTGGAAACATAAACGGTGCAGCCACTATGGAAAACAGTATGCGCAGCTCCTTAAACAATTTAAAAGAAGAGTTATCATATGATCCAGCGATCTACTTCTGGGTATATACACAAAATAACTGAACACAAGATCTCCAAGAGATATTTGCACACCCATGTTCATAGAGTCACTATTCACAATGGTCAACAAGTGGAAGCAACTGATAATAGAAATTTTCACACATTGAGGTATGAAGAAATCATTCTGGCTGTTCAAGAGTTAACTTAAATTTTATGCTAACTAGAACAGACTGTGGTTTACCAAATATACACTGTACATATGCTTCAGTTATTTAAAATAAAAGGGGGGGGGCACACTGACCAGAAGTATGATTTCAGTTCTGTCATTTTGCCTTGTGCTCGTTTTCTCATCTTTCCTTGCTCTTTACCATTTGTTTTCTATGGTAAATGGTGTTTTCTTTCATCCACTGATTTAAAAGTTATGTCTATTTTTGTTCTACAAGTGATTTCTTCAATTAAAATATATACTTGGTGGAAAAAAGATTAAATGCCTCCCTTTGGGATGCCAAAGCTGGTACTTCTTGGATGATAAGACTCCCGTCCCAGGGGCCAAGGCCATACTGACTTGCTGTGTACATGCTGATCTGTTTTTTTTTTTTGAAACCTTGAATGAATGTATCCCTATTGTTCTGACAAGACATAAACTGTGCTGAAACCATGCTTCTCCAGAGCAATTTCTCAGAGTAATCTAGGAGGCTATCTTCTGGGCTACAGTCCTCAGTTTGGTTCAAAGAAAACCCTTTCCTATTTCTATTATAGATTGTTTATTGACTATTTTTGTCGATATAATCTAAGTGTCCACTGAAAGATGAAAGGATAAACAAAATGTGTTATACATTATTCAGCCTTAAAAAGGAAGAAAGTTTCCACACATGCTACAACATGAGTGATCTTAAGGACATTATATTAAGTGAAATAAGTGAACTGAAAATTTCTCAGTCATGTCCGATTTTTTGTGACCCCATGGACTTGTAGCCTGCCAGGCTCCTCTGTCCATGAAATTTTCCAGGCCAGAATACTGGAGTAGGTAGCCATTTCCTTCTCCAGGGGATCTTCCCAACCCAGGTCTCCCGCATTGCAGGTGGATTCTTTACCATCTGAGCCACCAGGGAAGCCCCAGTGAAATAAACCAGTCACAAAAATGACAAAAATTGTATGATTCTACTTATAAGAGGAATTTAGTAGTCAAACTCATAGAAACAGAGCAGAATGATGGTTGCCAAAAGGTAGGAAGAGGGGGAAATTGGGGATAGTTGTTTAATAGTTAGAGTTTCAATTTTACAAGGTGAAAAAGTTCCGGAGATTGGTTATACAACAATGTGAATATACATAACACTAGTGAGTTGTACATTTAGAAATAGTTAAGATGGGAAATTTTATGTTGTTTTTTAAAACCACAACTTAAAAAACCCCATAATCATTTTAAAGGTTATGGGAGAAAAAAAGTCATATGAGGTAATCACTTATAAATGTTTTTATATAATTAATTTTATATTTTTTCTAAAAGAATCACACCTGGCAAAGATATGTTTATTATTTTTTACTGCAGAAAACACAACTTTTAATATAAAACTCAATGCACATACAAAACACTTAATTTTTTGATGCTCCAAGAAACAGAAGACACAATTATTTTTAAAATTCCAAGGCCTATAACAAATTTAAAAATTCTCATTATACTTTTACCAAAAATAGTGAGCAACAAGAAGAGTGGCTTATCTTAGTTTCAAATTATTTTTTCTAACCCTCTAGTTAAGCAGAAAACATACACAACACATACATCACAAACAGCAGAAGGCTGAGTATAAAATCCACCAACTTGGATAATCAGTCCCAATGTTTACAAAAGAAAAAAGAGAAAGAAAGAAACAAGGGGCAAAAAGAGCATTCTTCTTATGAATTAAAATCAATTTCTTAATAGAAAACTAACCCAACAACACATTTAAGTCAGTGTTTTCTCCCGCTTGGAAAGCCAGACCTATGTTAATAATCTCAGACAAGGAAAGAATATAGTACTTTAAATATCTAAATTTTTTAAAATTATATTTTAAGAGGACAAGTCTATACACAAGCACAATAATCTAACCCAAATCTTTAACACTCATGCATGGTAAGGTTTTTACTTTACCACCAAACATAAAGACTGTTACAAGCTCTTCTGAAAAAAATCAGTCGAGAGACTAATCCCTTAGCCTTCTACACACCATTCTCAACATACAACAATAGAATGTCACCACAAAATCTTTACCTTGAGCCCAAACCCCAATAGAGCTGCAAAGACAATGAAAGTCAATAGGTAGAAAGATTGGTTATTATCTAAACTGCACAAAATGCTTCGTAGTGGACCACAGTAATGAACTACCACTTAATCTAAAACAACGTGGTAGTTCAGTAAACACATACATGTGGAAGAGTGCACTAATATAAATATCATACAAATTGAGCTGCAAAAAACCATTTAAATAATACAGACTTGAAGCCTTGCCTTGAGATAAAGCCAATGATCTTACCTCTGGACAAATTCATAAGTAAAGGACAGTTTTTCTACTATGTAGACTCATATGTTTTACCACACTTATTTTATCAACTCATCATATTTAGGAAAGATTAATATTTACAAAAATGTCTACTCCAAACTGGCATCAAGACAAAAAAAAAAAAAAAGGGTTAGTTACTGCCATTTCTAAGACTGCAGTGCCTAGCACATACCTTGCTAAAATGAACTGTCTGACTAGTATATGTGATTATGACTCCAGTCTCTGAAGTCCAGAGAAAATTTTTAGTAGCCTATCTGGGGTAGAAACAAGGGGGTAAGGAAATGTGAAAAAAGGGGGCCTATGGTAGACACTAGATTAGATGCTCAAGAATACTTGATGCTAGATGCCAACATTAATCAGGTCCTGTTTTAACTAAAAAGAATCCCTTTAAACTTCTGGGTCCAATGACAGTCTTTTCATTTTTAGGAGATAAAGAAAAGTAGGGAGAAGAGAAAGTAACACAAATATTTGGAAGGACTTGCAAAACAAACAAAAAAAAAGGTTTTAAGTGTTGTGGAAGTTCAAATTAAAACTTTAACAAGTAACATCTACTTTCAAGTATATAATGTTACCAAGACTCCTAAACCAAACACTAGGCATTATCTCATTTAATCTTCTCAATAACCACTAAGATGGCTGCTATTATTATCATCATTTCAAAAGGAGGAAATAGGCTCAGAAGCATTCAGTAATAACTTGCCCAGGCTCACAAAGCTAACAAGTAAAAAGCTGGACTCAGAGGTGTCAGGTTCAAATCTTAAGCTCTTAACCATCAGGCAACCTCTTCAAAGAGAAAATCAAAGTAAAACTGTAACAAGAAAAATGTTCACTAGTGAATGAGAGGTTCTTGATTTTTAATGACCAAAGTTAAGAAGTTAAGGAATATCCATTCTCAGAGATTTTACTTTAATGATACAACTATGTTTTGAAAACTCTGAAGGAATCTGTCCTGAAACCTAAAAGAGAACAACAATGAACCTCTTGACATTCCACTGAAATCTAAAATTCAATATTAATGTGCTATTAAATCCAATCCCGGTTACTAAGCAGTCTACATGAAATTTCCTATGTGAAATCTATTATAACCATACCCAACTTCTGTTCTGATTTCTTCTAATCCTTTAGCTTTTGAGTTTCCTAGCCCTCCTTTAAAAAAAGACAAATTTGTCTCCCCCACCTGCACCCTACAGGCTCATTTAGTGGAAAAATCCTAAGGAGAAAAATCTCAGCCCCTCAATCTCCCAGTTTTCTTTTTAAAAAATTTTTAAATTGTTAGAAAAGGATAAAAAAAGACCTCTTTAACAAACAGCACCTATAAGGTGTTGAGTACCATTTGTTGTGTTTAACTTATTTTACCAGTTATAACAACTTCTGTAATAAGAAACATTAAATCTAATTCAAGTTTATGCTAAATTTTCAAATGAGAATCTTTTGCAAATAACAAATGGGACTGAGGAAAATTAAGAACTGGTTTAGACTTGGGAGTGAAGCACAGCAGCTAATTAATTCATTTATATTAAAGCTGCTTATGCTCTTCTCAACTTATGAACTGCAAAGGAGATACAAGTAGAATAAGGCATACAAAAAGGGACTGAATCGTGCATAACTTCATGTACAATGTTAAATATGTTTTAGCACTAAGGACAGAATATTGACAATACACTGAGGTGATGTGCCTTAGGTTTACAGCAGCCTCATCATTTCATCAAAAGCCTTGTAATCACCTCTACAAAATTAATTGCAATTAATTCCTGGCAACTCCTGGAATTGGGTCTAGATCTGTTTACTCACTTTTTAAATTTTATACACGCTTCCTCTGGTGTATACAAACTGAGAACTTATCATTCTATTAGAGAAAGACCAAAAAAGAATCCACCAAATCGCAGGAACATAAACAAGTTTATCTTCTGCTGATACTGATTAGGGCACTTAATCTGTCCCAGAAGAGTGCAGGACTTAACAGTAAAGCCAGCCTACTAACCAGAACTCTTAGCATAAATCTTCAATTCCTTAAAATAATTTCCTCAAAGGTTAAAATACCAGAGTGGACCAAAAGGTGGGGGGACGTGGAGGGGGGGCACTTAATTCCACTGGTTGGACTCACAATTCTTAATCCTGTAATGTACCAGTTAAGACTCAAACTTCGAGGTGTTTTTAAAACTTGCATTAAGTTCTGACAAGATGGTTATTTATTTACTTCGCGTATATTTTAATATACCTCAATTTCAGAAAACTCAGTCGGGTCAATCTAAAAACTTCGTAACATTTTAGTGCTGCATTTCATTTGCTCTGATCACATACCCATATACGCCCCCCAACCTCATTAAAAGTGTTTGCCTGAATTTAGCCACCCGCTACGTTTTCACTAAGATTATTTTCAAGA
>SJYQ01096444.1:13287-32572 GCA_006410935.1 Redunca redunca | reverse complement strand
ACTGCCGAGGACATCCACACTGATGGCCCAGCAGGCCAGAGGCCAGCTGGCTCCTCCGACAACAGCAGACAGTCTACCTCACTCCTCCTGGGACAGAGGTCTTTTCTGTTCTTGCTTTTTTTGCTTTATTTTCTTGTGCTTCATTAGATTTTATATTTAGTTACAAAAGTAAACAGTTAACAGTACTTAAGTATCCACTTTAAAAGGTAATCATTTTCAGGCCCACCTTCTACTTTTAAGCTCCATTATTCCATTTGCAAACAAAAATCTACACGATAATTTATATTAAAACAGCTCATAATTCTAGGAGCTATTTCACTGCTCAAAATCTGATTTTTCCTCTGTGAAGATGAGAATAACAATGTCTATGCCACCTCAGCTCCTACATGGAACCATGAGATGACATCTATGAAATATTGGGTTGGCCCGAAGGTTCATTTGGGTTTTTCTATAGCAGCTTATATAAAAACTCAAAGGAACTTTTTGGCGAACTCAGTACTTAAAATGTGCTACGCAGTGTGCTAAGTCATTTCAGTCGTGTCCGACTCTTTACAACCCGATGGACTGTAGCCCACCAGGCTCCTCTGACCGGGGGATCTTCCAGGCAAGAATACTGGAGGGGGTTGCCATTCCCTTCCTCAGGGGATCTTCGCGACCCAGGGACTGAACCTGAGTCCCCTGCATCGGCAGGTCTGTTCTTTACCACTGAGTCACCTGGAAAGCCTCAGTAGTGATACTAACTTTCTATTTGATCTGAATTCCAGATTGAACACTGATTCAACTTCAAAAATACCAATTATAACAAAGCTGCACAAAGCTGCCTATATCTAGATTATTCAGGACAATACATTCTGTACATATAAAAAATAAATCCACTCATAAAAGGAAATGATAAAGAGAACACAAGAAGACATGAAACCCCAAACTTCAAATCAACCAACAAGCCAATCAGCACACCCTCAGAGCAAACACGCACAAGGGTGGCACAGCAGGGTGATTTTCAGTGGCTTTTTATCAATAGGCAGTTAGTCCTCACAGCCCCAGCCCGCTTGTGCTTTCATCAGCTCTCTCTTCTTATCCAGCTGCCCCCACTGCAAAGCCTTGAGGCACTGAATGGCCTCCACTAGAACCGTCCAGGTGTGAGTCTCCCACATGACCCATATTATCATTCCCATCCCCCAAATCAAACTCTTTTAAAAAATGTATGGTTACAAAGTCTTAGTCAGAAATTTCACTTACTCAATTTAATAAATGCCAACATATATCACCAAGCATCTATTAGATGCAAGCCAAAAGTATGTATCTATGAAGGAAAAGAGTCCCTAAGATCCAATCCCTGCCTTGAGGAGGTGAAAATTCCCTACGGAGACCAACTGAAGGATGCAAATAGCCCTAATTGCAGGGTAGAACGCAGTAACCGCCGCAGACAGCTCCAGCCAACTAGGTGCAGGATGCCGAGGCAGGAAACAATCAATTTCGGCTCGGTGCAGATTGGGAAGGGTCAGGAAGGAGGCAGCACTGGCCTTCTGAGACGCATCTGTCCTTTAAAAGATGACATGAATTCCTATGGCCCCCAACGGCTGAATTATTTTGAGTCCCTTGCCTAGACTGGGCTAACTACTGCAAGAAGGCTTAGCATCCTGACACTGCTTTCCCGAAATGTGCCAGTTCCTTACCCAGGAGGATCACACAGTCTCCTCCAGATTAGGACGCGTGGCTGTGCACACATCCCTGGGCCCACGCACTGAACTTCTGCCCATCCCCAAGGTCTCAGCTCAGTGTCACTTCCTCAGAGACACCCCAACCACCCTCCATCAACCAGTGCCCTCGCCACCTCCAGCCATCTGCCGTGGGATTTCAACAGGGAGATACAGGAATTAGCACTGAAAGATGTTCTCATTTGGTTGTTCACTTTTTACAAACTTACCATCTCCCCCATAGGAATAAGAACAGACAATGAAAGCAGGGACGGTGCTGTATCCTCAGTGGCCGAGAAATCATTGTATAAAGTTGGAATGAAGTAATGGATAAGAACAGACTGATTCAACCTCATCTCTTCCCACAGTCTCTTCATCTTCCTGGCTGACTGGGTTAGTTTTTGTGGGATGGGATCAATGGTTTCAGAAAAAGTATAGGATGAATTTCTGATTGACTTAATCTATTAAAGACACTAATATCTCGATTCAGTATGGCAAGTGGCAAATTAGTAGTTTTTCAGGCTTTGATTCACAAGGGGTCTTCTAAGTGTAACATGTGACTTTTCAGGAAAACTGATGCAGCACGCAACACATCCGGACCATCATTCTCTCCCACCCCTCTTTCTTCCAACAAACACTATTATCACATATTATGTGCTAGTCCATGCAGGATGCTAAACAGCTGAGCAACAAAATCAAGGGCTCTGCCCCGATGGAGCAAAGTTGATGGGAGGGACAGTCAGGAAGCAGCTAGTGAACTACAGAGGGGCAAGGACATCCACTGGGAGGGTGGGCCTGGATCTGGAGCAAGTGGTCAGGGAAGGCTCGTCTGAGGAACACCTGAGGGTGTGGCTGAGAAAGAAGTAGGAACACCCTGGGTGGCAGTGGGCTGTGGACAATGGTGGCAAAGAGAGGTCCAGGCCACAAGGAAACAAGTTCAAAGGCCCAGAGGTGATTGCCAGCTTGGAACCAAAAGACGGTTACCCCTGTTAGAGGTCACTGAGGAATTCGAGGCCAGGGAACTCTTGGGCTTCGCTATTCAACATCAAGACCAGGAGAGCTGAGGGGCACTGTGGACTATCAGTTACACCTCAGGAAATGACTGTTACATAAGCTCTCCAGGGGAAGACTGCCGCTTTCTTCACCATCTGAGGATGAGGCCAGAAGACTTTAACCATTTCCTGAGTGAATGAATGAAGTGCCCTGGAGGTGTCCCCAGCTACTTCCTCTGGTGTCACCAAGCCCCAAAGAATCCTAAGACTGAGAGTCATGTAGAGAGCCAGCTAGGCCACTGTTCCCTCCAGGCTGTCTGACCTGCCCTGAGCTGATGCAATCTTGTAGATTTTATAAAGTTAGTAGCATGATTCGGAAACTCGGGTCTCTGAGCTCACACACATATAGCCAAGGGATAGATGACTTGTCCAGTGACCTGGTGAGTCAGGGAAGAATGAAGAAAAGCAAGGACAAGAGTCCTAGTCAGCAGGTCAGGTAGCAAGGCCTTCTGGAGCCCTGGATTCTGTGTCATTTATTAAGACACCAAGGTGCCTCCCTTCCCAATCTGCTCCTAAAGATCAATGTGCTCACATTTCCCCAGCAGCACCATCTCCTGTTGAAATGACATTTCCTGATATGCCTGGTGGTGAGATTTTTCAGATTTTCCAACTTTAGCTCATCTCATGATACCATGTGCTGGCTGGATGCTGCTGTCCCTCTGAGAGAAGGCTAGTGGCTGGGTAGCTGTGAAGTGTGTACACATCTGGCCTGTACCCACATCTACCTGCTGAGTCCCTATCACTACTCACCAGTGCATCTAGCTTCCCTGAACTCTTCTTCAGTACTTTTCCACTCAGCAGCCAGGGTGACGTTTTAGAAATGCAAATCTGATCATGTCAACCTGCACCCTGCATTGTTTGGTGGTCTTTAGACAAAGGCCTGCGGGGCCCTGCATGACCTGGCCCCACCGGCTTCCCCATCCACAGCCTTCCCACCTCACCTATAGTGGGCTAGTTTCAGTTCCCTAAATGAGGCATGCCCTTTGTGGGCTCAGGGTCTTTGCACACAAGCTTCCTGCTGCTTTTTTCCCCTTGTTCACTAGGAAAATAAATGCTCCTTCTTCCAGGAAGTCTTCCCATCTCCCAGGCTCTCTAAGAGACCTATTATGTAGCTTGGAAGGTGCCCTGGACTTCGCTGCTCTAACATTCAGTTCACTGGGTATTTCTTTTATGGTAGGTCTTCCTCACTAGAATGCCAGGTTCAAGAGGATCTCATTGCATCTGCCTTCTTCTCCATTACACTCCTCATGCCTGATGCACAGTAGGTGCTCATTAAATATGTGTCAAGTGAATGAATGAGTACTCAGATCTTTGAACAATTGAAAACAACTTTACCAAATAAATTAAAAAGCAGAGAGAAATGAGAATACAACAGAACTGCATTGCAATTCCAAGCTGTACAACCTCCCTCACTCTGGAGGCCTGATTTAATCTTACTTGTACATTGTGTTGAGGCCCCAGTTAATTCTTCAGAACTGGTTTCTGACTCAGTTCAGAGAAATCTGGGCCTTTCCATCAGGCTCTACCATGATCAGCAAGCCAGAACCTCAGAGCAAACCAGACCTAGTTGAGACACATTGCCTGCTAGTGGCCTGTGGCTCCCACAGCAGAGAAAGGAAGGCCTCCCTCCCATCCGAGCCTCTCAGAGCAAAAGGGTTGAGAAGGACCTGGAGCCCTCACTCATTTCACCTTACCCTCTGTCTTATTCTGCCCCCACCCCCACCCCCAGCAGGCACAAACAATAATTCAGCAAAGGAAATATGAGTAATGGAAAGAAAGAGAAAAAATAAACATATCAAAATGTCAGTGTCCTCTGAGCCACTGCTTTTAAAGAAAACAACGTGAGTAGATTTAGAGTTATTTCAGTGACTTTGCTAAAATGAGAAAAAGAAAAAGAACCAAGCTGGCCCTTCTAAGCTGAATTCCTTTCCTCTCTCTTGATGCATTAAAAAAAGGATATCCCAAACTAGTGGTTCTCACATCCTGGCGTGCACTGGAATCCTTAGGGAAAGTCTACTGAACTTGCAGGCCCAGTGAATCAGGACCCCTGCAGAGGGGACCTGCACTGCACTGAGGCACCACCTTGAGGAATAATGTTTAGGATGTGAAGGCAATGTCATGCCCTGGGCTTGCTTAGTAACACAGGGTCCAGGTAAGAGACTCATATCTGCTCCTGGATACTGACAACCTTATTCATAATAAAACACCACAAACTATAGTTAAGATTGGTAGGACAATTATTGATTTCGCCTTCTGGCACAAAGGGGGATGGGACACATATTCTATTCATTTCATTCACTTAAGTTGACACTGACTGAAGGGACCTCATAGGCAAGGACTTGTGCCAGGTGCAAAGGCAAAGTGATGACAGGGATGGAATTAAGCATGAAAATGATGGTAACTCACAGGTATTGGCACCATAGAATGTGCTAGGTGCTTTATACGCATGATCTCATTTAATGCTCAACCAACCTATGGAGGTATTACTATTACTATTTCCACTGATGTATGAGAAAACCGAAGCATGGGCAATGACATGACTTGCCCAAAGTCACCCAGCAAGTAAGTGCAGACCCAGACTGAAACCCAAGTCTTCCTAACTGTGCAATCTATCTCCCATTTGAACTGTTACCACATAAGTGCTCTTGAGATAACCAGCCCCTGGTTAATTATAATTGACAGGAAAGGCATAAGACAATCAAAAAAAATAGGTACAAACTATATAGTTTCATGAAACAATGAGCCATCAACCTAGGGACACTGGATGAGTCTTATCCTGTTTTAGCTAACAACTTGGCTAAGGCTCTGTTCCCTGGATCTCAGGAGTCATGAAAGGCAAACCCTGAAAGCAAAGGAGCTGTTTTCCCTTCTCTGTGGAAGGATGAAGTGAGGGGATTTTAGAGAAAACCAAGTGGCCTTCCCAGCCTGATTCTGCTGCACACAGAAGGGAGACCACAGGCTAAACTCAGAGGGAGACTGTATCGTTCAGTAAATGCCTTAAATACAAAGGATATTAATGATGTCATCCATGGTGAGCTGATCACATGCTGCACAAGTGCTATTCACTTTATACCTTCTTATCAAGTTGGATCTTTGCAACAACCTCACAAGCAGGTACCATTCAGGAGAGGAAACAGACTGAGAGAGGACAAGACACTGGCCTGGAATCACATACCAACTATGGAATTACACCTGCTGGTCTGAATCTCAGTGAGTTTCTACCCAGTGCCTTGGCTGTCTCTTACTTAAACATTTAGACACAAGGACAGTACTTGGGATACTCAAGGAGCAAGAATTCCCAGTTGTCTGCCATTTTGTATTTGGCTACGCCAAGCCGCGCCTTAGTCTGGGAGATGCTGAGTTCTTATTTCAACAAGTGTTTACTGACTGCCTTCAATACATTGTGCTTCAAGCTACACAAGAGCTCCACATTTAATAAGGTGTGTGTGGTGCCCCTTTGCAAGAATTCATTGTAAGTTTATAAATTAATAGTGGATAAAATCAATTAGAGGTGATATCACAAGAGGTCTTGGAATTGCTGGACTGAACAGTCATCAATACTACGTGATTCATAGAGGAGGTGAGCTTTGAAGAGAAGTCAGGAGTGGTTTGTCAGAACTGAGAGATGAGGGCAGTGTAGCAAAGGAGTGAAGTGGCCTGAAGTGTCAAAGAGACAAAGGATGCCTCCAAGGTCACCTGAGCCAGTGCTGGTCCGGGGCATCTGCTCCCCAGGAGCCCAGGGCTCACTGGACTCTGGAAAGCTCCACAGGCCCACACTGCTAGGACGGCATCCTTTACGTTGGGCCACAGGCTTGGGAACGTGTGCAGAAGATCCCACAAGTGGTGCCAGGCACCCTCAGAGCAAGTGGAGGCAAAAGGAGCAAGGGCCCCAGTTTATGAAGGGACTTGGAAACCAGTCAGCAGGTCAGAAGGTTTCAAATTAATTTCTCTACCTTGAAAAGCAGACATAGGAATAAGAAGGGAAATATTGATAATAAGTCAAGGAGTATAAATGTAACCTAAGCACATAAAGGGTACAAACTTTCTGAAAATTTTGAGTAAAAAACTTAAAATGTATATGCTTTTCCCAACAATTCTATTTCCATAAATCATCCTAAGGACATAAAGGCCTGGTGGGTGAGGCTGCCTAGAGCAATTTTGTTCATAACAGTGACAGAGAGTACACAACCTAAATGTCTAATGATAGAGGCTTAGTTGACACAGTTTTGCTTGTACTTATAACCAAATGCTATAATCCTATGTAGCCATTACAAATGGAGAGGTACATAGATATATGTTTATTAATGAAAAAAAAATTATACATGTGATTCCACTTTCTTTAGACCAAGTCTGAATCAATTTAACAGAACTGAAACCATAGAGAATAAATCCTAAGATCACTAGTAAATTAAATTAGATATCAATAACCATAACATAGCTAGGAAAACTATATTTTCAATTGAACTACACATATAGAAAAAAATCAAAGAAGAAATTACAAAATAGCTTAAGCTAAATGATATACAAAACCCAGCATACAAAAATTTGAGGAGGTAACTCAAGACAATTATTAGAAATTCTACCTTTAAGTGCTCACATTAAAATATTTTAAAAGGTTTAAAATTGATGATCCAAGATTCTGCAGGAAAAGGTTTTGAAAAATAAAAGGAGAAAGTAAATTAAAAGTAACAGGAAAAAATAAAGATAAAAGTAGATAGTAACAAAATAGAAATTAGGCAAACAATACAGAAAATTAACAAAGCAGCAAGTTTTGTGTTGCAGGAAATCTGAGATATTTGTATATATGATTCACATATATGATTCCACTTTGTAAAATGCTTACATTTCCATGAATGGAAATGTTAAAAGGAGTTCTCTCTGGGTGACAGGATCATGAACAATCTTTTAAAACTTTTTACTGTTGTTTATCTGTATTTTCTAATTTTTCTATCACCTCCTCCTATTTCAGGATTTCTAAGGGGACGGACTGGCACTCTCTGCCTCTTTGTTGAACTGGTATAACAGTAAGGCTTAAGTCCTAACCCTGCGCTTCATCAAGTATGGGGCATGTGCCCTGCTGCTACAGGAGAAGTTCTGAGTGGTGCTATGACATCTCTCAGGACCACTGTAGAGAGACCACCGTCCCCCTTCCAAGTCTCCTTCAATCATTTTCACTGTTGAGGGAGAAAGCTTCATCTTGGTACAATTTTGTTTTCGACTCCCCTAGAAGAATTGTCTGGAGCAGGCAATGGCACCCCACTCCAGAACTCTTGCCTAGAGAATCCCATGGACAGAGGAGCCTGGTAGGCTGCAGTCCATGGGGTCACTAAGAGTTGGATACGACTGAGTGACCTCACTTTCATGTATTGCAGAAGGCAATGGCAACCCACTCCAGTGTTCTTGCCTGGAGAATCCCAGGGACGGGGGACCCTGGTGGGCTGCCGTCTGTGAGGTTGCACAGAGTCAGACACAACTGAAGTGACTTAGCAGCAGCAGCAGAATTGTCATTCTTTCTTGATAACCAAAAGAGCTAATCAGGCAGAGAACAGCACCTAAGCAGAAGCCAGTCACTGTGTCCTTTGATTTTATTTGTATTGCCCACTGCCTTCTACTGATGGGATATTTTTGCGATTATACTAGAGATATAAAGCCTCCTTTACACAAGGACATTGAACTGAAGTAAAACTGCACTTTGGTAATAAAATTTTAAAGTAAGGGGATAATGATCAGAGTGATGAAGGTGTAACTCTGTACTGAAGCCCGGGCATAGTGGTGGTGACCTCTGGCGAGAGTAACACCACTCCTCGGGGAGTACCAGTGCACAGCAGAATATCCCAATAGCTCCCCCAGGCTTTGACTTCTGTCTGCTTATCTCACCATTTCAACATAAAAACAGCATGAAAATAATAAAGGAGGAATTTGCTCAGATGGTGACCCAGGCAGAGGGTCAGAACAGGATTCCACACTTGTCCAGATAAGTCCAGCTGGAAGGATGATGGAAGAGGGAGACTCCTAAGAGCAGACAGAATTTCTCTGTAACATTTGCCCTGAAGAAAGAGGCCTTTCCACAGGAAGAAGGTCAAGTCCAGTCTATTTTTATAAGAGCATTTCAAGTGGTTAGTGGACTTATTTCCTGTGGTTCCCAAGAATTCTGCAGCAGGCTCTCAGAAGGATGTTGGTGATAGGGAGCAGCAACTTGATGAGTGAGAATCAATAATTATGTCTATATTTGCTTCCCTTTTTTCTATAAAAATAATCCAAGGGAAAAACACTTGCTTTAGAAGAGCAAAGTTCATGACGACAGAGAGTAGAATAGGACATAAAAGTTCCTCAGTGTGTGGGAGAGTCCTTAGATCAAGATTTTGCAAGCTGAAGACCGATTTCTCCACTCATTCCCTTCCTTCCCTCACTTACTCAATAAAGGGCTGGGTGACTTCTCCATGCCAGGCATGGTTTAGAGGCTGGGGAGAAGGTGGTGAATAAGCCCAGCTCTGTCCTCCAGGAGCTTACAGTTGAGTCAGGGAGAAAGATATGAAGCAAGTAAACACATGGGTGGACATACAATGAAATTACAAATGATGAGAAGTGTTGAAAAGGGAAAGAACAAGAGGCAACAGAAGAGAACAATAGAGGCAGAGGGCAGCAGAACTTAGGCCAGAGGTTAGGGGAGACCTCTGAGGAGGTGGCGCTTCAGCTGCCATTTGCAAGGTAGAAAGAGGTGGCGAAGGGTACTGCTGAGAGGGAACCATGTGATGAAGGCAGCCATGTGGAGACCACCGTGGACTCAAGGATCCAAGGGAATGGAGTGGATGGAAAGTGATGGGCAAAGGGAGGAATGGGAGGTCAGGCCAGGTCATAGGGCCTCAGACCATGGTTAAGGATTTGAGTGTTACTTCATGGAAATGGAAGGTTACAGGTTTTAAACCAAGGAGTGATCACCTGAAATAGATTTTAAAAGATCTTCTGACTCTGTGTATAGTACTGACTTAAGGGCACCAAGAACAAACGAGGGGCTACTTTAGACATCAAGACGGGAGCCAGTGGTGAACTGGGCTGGGTACTGGCAGTGGCTGTCAAGAACATGAATCTGATAGCCCTTAACTAGAGTCAAATGGCTTGATCATGAGCGCTCAGAGAGGTCAACCAGCTAAAAGGGCTGGTACCAGGGTGGGATGAGGGAGGCACTTGCATTGGGCACAAGATATACTTAGAAATCAAAAGATATGATATTTTAATGCAAGACTTTAAAAATCAAATTTTATGCAGAAAAGTCCATGATGAACAAAATATCGAGCTTCTTTAAAAAGAGTACAAGTGCTGAGCTCAGTACAAGTGCTGAGCTAAGCCATTTAAGGGAGCTGGGACAAAAGGGGAAAATCAGTCATTGATCCTATCTTTACTGAAAAATTTGACATTCTGTTCCTCACTCTTGTCCTGTCAAGCTGACCATCCCCAACTGTAAAATAAGAGGCCTTATGTAACTCTGCTCTAAAACAGACATGATGGAAGGGGAATTAATAACATATATCATCGAAATCCCCTGGTGGTTTCAATGGTATCCTTCCTTCCTTATTGTGGAGACTCAGACAAACGGTATAAATAGTTGCTTCATAAATACTTCTGATGGTAATGGTAATAACTAACATTTATCAAGCTCTTAATATGTTAGGTGCTTTGCCAGAAACAATTAAGTACAATTATCTCATTTAATCCTCACAGTAATATATACTAGGTAGATATACTATTACCTATTTTACCATGTCTGGCATATATCCATACTTGACAGGCATTTAATAAATACAGGAAGAAAAGATGGATGAATAGACAGAAGGGAAAATAAGAGAAAGAAAAAGGGATGGGCCTTCCACTAATTCCTTCAAAGTCCTATAGGGATAACCAGTGGTTCCAACTCTGTCAAACACTATTCTTTAACATGCTATTTACCTTGCTTAAAAGGATTCAAAGGAAAAGGAAACTAACCTTAAATATCACCTTCTTCCATAGGAAGCATTTTTGATAAATTGGTTTTCTTTATGCTTCTTCCCAGCAGCTTTTCTGGGAACATATTTCTTGAATTCATGCACTCCCATATGTTTATTGAGTAATTACTATGAATCAGGCAGAGAGCTAGGCACTGACAACATCATGTAAGCCAAAGGAACCTGACCTGGGCCCTCCTGGGGCTTCCATTAGAGTCTCTGTGTGTGTGTGTGTGTGTGTGTGTGTGTGTGTGTGTGTGTGGTGTTGGAGTGAGACAGACAGTAACAAGTAAGCAAACACATAAATAAAATCATAAATTATCATAAATGTTTGGGTCTGAGATAGAGGACAGGGAAGTGATAGGATCTCCCCTAGACAGAATGGGCCCAACATAAGTAGACTCAGGGAGTCTCCCAATGGTCATGCAGTTGAAGATGCTATTAAGAAGAATTTTTGTAAATCTAATCAACCAAGCTCCTTACAGAATGTGAAACTTGACAACCTAACGATTTGATCCAGTGCAGGCCAGTTATGAAAAGCAACATCCATTTATTTATAGAACAAATCCACAGAAAAGTTATTCATACCATCAAGGGTTTAGGAATACAATATCATGAAAATGTTAGGAAATGTTCAGCCTTCTGACTGCCCCACCCCATGGTCCCACCTAAATGTCTAGATTTATCAAATTCCAGAGGAGTCCCCTGAACCTGACAATGTTAAGGAGCCAAGGAATGTAGTCTCCTTGAAAGTCAAGAGGAATTATGTGCAAAAAGATGGCAGCCCAGAGAAGTAAGAAGGCTCTCTGACATTTCCCCTTACTTCTTGTTGCTTAATCTGCCTTCAAAGGCCAGTAACATAGAAGTGCCCCATTTTTCAAACCACTCCACCCAATGTAATGGCACTTTGATCTCTAAAACATCAGACGGGAGCAGTGGATGGTAGAGGATATCAGTGACTTTGAAAAGTCAGTTAGAAAAAAGAAATAAGCAACCATGTGGAGTGGGAAGGATGAGAGCAAAGCATGCTTCCAGCTACCTGCCAGAACAAAAGACAATTCTCATGAGGCCATGTTTAACATCTGAGTGTACTGCCCTGGTTGTTGGTCCTGGGCTATCATTGTGATTTTCTTGATAAACGGTGTCTTGGTTGCAATGTGCATGTTCCTGGAGACACTAGCTATGAGGGGCAGAGTTATCTCTCAGTTGAGTTTCTTGGATACAAATTTCAACTTACTTCCAAGCTTTATCAAACACCAGCCATTTCCTGGGGCTTTTGGTGGTGATTTTCTCTTGCTCCATCCCCTTCCCATAAAGTCCCCCCGGTTCCCACCAATAGCTGAGCTATGTGTAGACCTGTGTGGGCAACACCAGTGATGGGGTCACAGAGCCAAAGAGCCATCAGACGTGCTGAAATGGGGCAAACAATGCAAACTGGACACTAGTCCCTTTTGGACTTTTCATGTGGGATCAAAGAGAGTAGGCAAGTGAAAGAACCTATAAAAATAGCCAAAATCCTTAAAAAGAAATAACACAAAAGGAAACAAATTTCACACTGCCTTGAGGCAAGCTCTGCAGAGACCAGGCTCTGGAATGCTGGTGCTGGGGTAGGGGATTCTTTTCTTCCTGCCCTTTGGCTGTGACATCCACTGGGTCCCTCTGTGAATCCTGGGCCCTGCTCCCCGCCCGCTTCCTGCTGGACGCCTCCGCAGGAATGTAGCTCTTGGGACAGAGCTGGGGCCTCTGTGGCCCACTTTCAAGATCGAGAATAAGACTCTGACATGTGAAACAAGTTCCATGGGGTTTACATTCCTCTTTCGTATCCAAGCACCTTGCAACACAAAACCGCCTGCCAGGACTGCTAACTCTTCTTCCAGAGACATTTGGAAATCACTGTCTGGAAGAAATGTGAGTTTTGTCTTTTTGATTTTTTAATGTTTCGAGTGAGCGTGGGGCCCTTGGAAACGAGGTTGCCCCACAGAGGGGAGGCAGCAGGATAAACTGATGTCTCGAGACTGAGGGTTTTAGTTTTGGCTAAGTCATAGGTTTGCTTTGATAAGTCACTCAGCCTCTCTGCACCCCAGGTCTCTTGTCCAGATAAAAAGGAGAGGCCTTCATCCATTCGGCATAACAGCAGGAAGAGCAAATATGAAATGATTATTAAGTACCTAACATACAGTCTATGTAACAGACACTCCAAGATGATAGTTTACTCATGTGAAATGCTTTGTGAAACCCTAAATGTTGTAAAAAAGTAAATAATCAACAAATAGGATAAAACATACGCTCTTACTAACAACAGTCATAATATCTTCCATTTTCAAGGCACTCACTCACTACATGTAAGGCCCTTCACAGGCCTCACTCTCTCCCGTCCTCATGGCACCACAATAGGATCAGTCTTCTTAACAGCTTCATTTTACCAATAAGGATCAGAAAAATTAAATGACTCGCCAGGTCATGCAAGTAGTTAAAGACCCAACAGAAAATAAAAGCCATGTCTATGAGAACCTCCCTTTTTCATGGTCTTTTCAACACAGTAGGAACGAAGATCTTCCACTAGTCTGCCCAGTGACCTCAGACCTCACCCCAGCCCTTTAAAAGTAAAGGCAAATGACTCTGCAATGACAAAAGCCAAGAAAGATTTAGCCATTGTTAGATTATTTGGGGCAAGCATCACAGTGACAATAAGGAAAGTGCTGGTGAGGGCCACTATACCGCTAGGGAAGGTGATAGTCATGTGTCAAAGGAGAACCCATCAAAGACTTCATTCAAGGAAAAAAGTACCTTCAACAGAACACAGTCCAGGGCCCTTTGCAAGCTATGGAAGCTGGTGGGGTAAAATGAGCCGAAAAGCTAAGGGTCACTTAATCCAACAGGCATTTTATTCTCTTCCTTATGTTTCTTTGGCAATTCAAATCATGGACTCTGGAGTCGGAAAAGTCTTTCTTCAGCTCTCAGTTTTCACATTTATGCAGCTGAGCAACTTCACTTTCACTTTTCACTTTCATGCATTGGAGAAGGAAATGGCAAACCACTCCAGTGTTCCTGCCTGGAGAATCCCAGGGACGGGGAAGCCTGGTGGGCTGCCACCTATGGGGTCCTACAGAGTCGGACACGACTGAAGCGACTTAGCAGCGGCAGCAGCAGCAGCAACAGCTGTGTGACCTTAAGACAAATTACTTAAGCTCTCTGAGTCTCAGGGTCTTCAGAAGCAAAATAGGGGACAAACAAAGAATGCCTTGAGTTCAGTTCAGGGCAGCATCTCTGTTCAGTTAATTAAACTCAGGGACATCAAACTGGCTAGGGTAGCTGACGGCTAGAAAATATTTCTCTATTCATTTACCTCCTAGCCATAAAAACAAAGAAATAAAAGCAATGCCTGCCTAACAGAATTTCTTCAAGATTAATATAATATATACAAAACATTTAAGACAGTACCTGGTACATAGTAAATATTTGAGAAAAGGTCACTATTTTATTATTTATGGGCATATTTTATTATTTATGGGTATGTCCAGGGTAGGCTATTGGGAAACATGTGGTAGGGCAAGGCCTCAGCATTTCCAAAGAGATAACAAACACATACTTCAAAAGACTGAGTTTGTAGAAGCCAAATTTTCTAGGTCAGGAGAAAAGAAAAAAAAAAAAACAACTCAGTAAACAGACTCTCTTTCTATGAGCTGGAAGGTCTGCTCATTTCAAGAAAGGAATGTCCTTGCTGGGCTGGTCCTGGAGACTGTTAATTTGCACAACAGATTCAAGAGATTTGTGGAGACATGTCAATAAGAGGAGGCTAGAGGATGGGTGGAAAGGGTTGCTAGAGCCCCTGCAGAATCACTTTGCATTTGGCTCGAGGCCCTGGGGCTTTAAAGTGTCAGTCTGCAGGAAGGATGTTTCCATTGAAGATGTGTGCAGGTCTTCAGAACGGCTGAGTGCCTGCTGGATGCTCTGGCCTGGGGTGTACCATTAAGCCCAGACAGACCTGGGGCCCACAGAGCACACAGCTGTGCCAGGGAGCACTGTTTTTCCTCTTGAACAGAGGCCGTTTTCTCTAAGCATTTAAAAGAATTCCTGATGTCTAAACAAATGATGCTCTAAAGGGGTAGTGTTTTGGGAATGGTTAAGCCAGACTGCAGAGAATTAAATTTGGGAATCAAAGGAAGGAATGAAGGATATTGGAGGAGATTCTTTGGAATGTATGTGTCTGCTCATATTTTCCACTCTTCATTGAGGGGTATAAGACCTAAGGCTGGGACTGAGCCATTGGGTGACACAGCCCAAATAGATGAACATTCCCCACTTCCTGTTGGCTACACTTGGCCTAAGCATCTATGTCCCTCTTATCTGAAGCATAACTTCATGACTTCATAATTCTGGTATGGCCAGACTGTGAATACCTTAAAGGCAGACATTATGATTTCTACTACAGGTCCAGAATTCCTGTTTCGAAAAGACTTAGATATGTTTCAAAATCCAGAATTTGGGAGATTTTAGAAAGGTAGTATGGTGTGTATATTGCATATGATGGAACAATTCCAGAGGTGTCTGGCATAGTAGCCTAAAATCAAGCATGTTAGTAACTCTGCACCAGATTGTATAAATATTAACACAAAATGGAAAAAAAAAAAAACAACACAACTTTTAAAAAGTCTCAGGACAGTTTGTGTCAGGTTTTGCCACATTTGAATTATGAAAGGACTTCTGGTTTTCAGAGTCTTTTGGTGTTGGAGAAGACACTTGAGAGTCCCTTGGACTGCAAGGAGATCCAACCAGTCCATCCTAAAGGAGATCAGTCCTGGGTGTTCTTTGGAAGGACTGATGCTGAAGCTGAAACTCCAGTACTTTGGCCACCTCATGCGAAGAGTTGACTCACTGGAAAAGACCCTGATGCTGGGAGGGATTGGGGGCAGGAGGAGAAGGGGAAGATAGAGGATGAGATGGCTGGATGGCATCACTGACTCTTTGGACATGAGTTTGAGTAAACTCCGGGAGTTGGTGATGGACAGGGAGGCCTGGCGTGCTGCAATTCATGGGGTCTCAAAGAGTCGGACACGACTGAGCGAATGAACTAAACTGCACTGCATTTCAGAATTATGGATTAGGGATTTCAGGCCTTTTAAAATTTTATTTTATTTTTCCTTCTTTTCTTTTGCAAATTTTCAGAACATCTGCAGCATCCTGCCCTTGACAGGTGCAGAGTAGAAGTTACCTTAAAAAAAATGACATTTTGATCTCCCTCATGTAATATCTGATTCTGGAAGCCAGGGGATAGTTTATCCTCAATGACTTTGGGATTCTTAAGGATTAGAAGAATACTAAATTAAAGAGTATTGGAGATGAAGACAACTGAAACACAGATTTTCTATCATCCTAGACAGTAACACACACAAACCCATAAAATATCATAATCAACACCTAACCAAATGAGAAAAGAGCATCAATGCATGTCAGTGACATGAAAAACTTCTACCCTATCACTTAAAAAATATTTTCAAATATTGCTAAAATATCAGTAAACATTAAAAATCAACTCTGTTCAATTTTAATAGCACAGATAACTGGCAAAACCAAACAATAAGATACACGGAGGCTGGTAATCAAGCTAACATATACTGAATGCATACAAGTTTTCAAGTGCTGGGCTCAGTGCTTTGCATGTATTATTATTTATGGCTTACAGAACTACATGAAGTAGCTGCTACTATGGGGGCCCCTTTCTGGAGATGAGGAGTTAAAAAAAAAAAAAAAAGACACACAGTAGTGAGTGTCCAGCCAGAACTCCAACCTGGTTTGGCAGTCAGAGGAAAAAAAGGAATAGAGAGAGAGAAAGTCTTTTCTTACAGCATCTGCCAATTTCTGTGGTGTAAATACTCTCCCTGGGGCCAATTTACAAGTTACTAATGGTTCAACAACCGGCTAGCAAAACTCATGAATTAGTAAATTGGCTTTCACAAACTTGTAGGAGTCATCTCCTACATGCCACTGTAAGTCCATCCCATGGCCATGTCCATAGTTTACTGCTAACTTTGGAAGATGAGATTTCAGCTCATGGAACAGATCTGGCTTAGGAGGAACACACAGAAGTGATAGCCCAAACCAGTAAGTCATGGCTCCATTCCTTCCTCAGTCCTGGTGCAGACCTGGTACACACCAAGAGTAGAAGAGGAAATAGGGGAGAATAACACACTTGTCTCCCTCTCCTCACCAGAGGGTATGAAGTGGGTTCCTGCCAACCTGACACTCCCTGGCAGAAATAACAATACCTGGAACTTTTTTCCAGACCCTACCAACTTTCTCTAGGTGAGATAAGGAGGTCAGACTTGAGACCAAAGGGTCTGATCCCTTCCTTTAAGATCTTTAATTTCCTTAACATTTCCTTCAAAGTAGTAAGTATCTTCTACAAGATGAGAACCAGGTTTCGGCCTGCTTTTAACATAGGATAGGATATTCCAGACCTAATCTGAACCAAATTAAAATACATATAGGCTCTTGGCTTAGCTACTCTGTTAACACCTTTAGGACACCACCCTCTAATTAGGTGGCCTGATAATATGTTTCCATGAGAGGCTCCCGAGAAGGGACTGGCCTGGTATTCAATCAACAGAAATGCACATAACACTGATTATGTCCAACCATTTGCTAAGTTCTGTGTCTAGAAAGGAAAAGCACAGTTTCTGTTCCAGGGCCTTGGAGACTAACGTAGGAGACTTCACATTCACTTCTCACTTTCATGCATTGCAGAAGGAAATGGTAACCCACTCCAGTGTTCTTGCCTGGAGAATCCCAGGGACAGGGGAGCCTGGTGGGCTGTCGTCTATGGGGTCGCACAGAGTTGGACACGACTGAAGCGACTTAGCAGCAGCAGCAGCAGCATTCAGTAACAGGCATTTTGCCAGGTACTAGGCTACCATGGTGAGCAAGACAGATTGGTGTGTACTATCACGGAGCTGACAGCTCAGTCACACAGAGGCAGTAATTAAATAATCATAAGAATGAAGGTGTAATTAAAAACTGAAATAAGAGCTCTGAAGAAATGTTAAATGGTCCTGGGAGAACTAGAGGAATCTAATCCAGTTAATGGAAATCAGGCAAGGCTTGAGGAAATGAGAATTGAACTAAGACTGGGAAAAAAAAGTAGGAGTTAACCAGGTGAGTAAGGTAGAGGAGAACGGTGCTCCAGAGAGAGGGAATAGCATAGGTAAAGGTCTTAAGATGGGTGGGAATCCATCTTTTCAAGAAAGTAGAAGCTTAGAAAGAGAACATGAAGGGGCATCAGCAGGGGTAGAGGCCAGGGCTGGTCCTCACAGAACCTTGCTGTCCTTGTTCTGGCCTTACCCTTTATCCCAGAGCAACTGGAAAATAATGAATGGTTTAAGTAGGGAATATGTACAGCAATTACAACTAGTGCTATGACAGAATAAATGGAATGCTGCCATGGGAGCATTAGGGAATCAACTAATCTAAACTGGCGTCTGCGGAATGGAGGAAAAGTGGGGAGGTTAGGGCTGGAGACGTGTCCAAACAGGCTTTCTGGAGGAGGAAATATCTGAGATGAATTTTTGAAAGATGAGTATGACTTAGCCAGGCCACAGTGGAAGGGTGGAAGAAGGGAGACAGAGAGAGAGAACGCGGCTGGGTGATTGCAACAAGGTTAGGTGGGGACCAGATGAGGAAATGCTATAGGTCATAGGTTTGGGTTTTATCCTGATGGCAGCAGAGAACCCGCTGACACAGTCAAAGGTCTTCAATAGGAGAGAAATGCTCCTTTTCATACATTAGAAGGGTCACTGGCAGCAAGGTAGAAAGTGGACTGGAAGAGAGCAGTGCTGGAAAAGAGAGGTGACTGCTGCCCGTCTCAGTAGCCCAGGTGAGAGGTGTTACACTTGCTCTCAGGAGCACAGTGAAAATGCAAGAGGGAGGGTGATGCTAGCAGACATTGAAAAGGCACAGTTGAAAGGGCTTTGTCACACGTGGGATGGGTGGCAGTGATTTCTACTCTAACCAAAGAAGAGTCTCAACAAAATTCTATTTGTGTTGAGTCTTACTTTATGACCTTGAACATGGTCAATTTTTGTAAATGCTCTGTGTGTCCATGAGAAAAATGGTGTTCACTAATTGTTGGGTATAGGGTTCTCTTATATGGTTCCTTCAATTAAGCCTGTTAATTTTGTATTTTGATCTTCCACATCTGTAGTATTTTTTGTCTATTTGCTCTATTATTTATGATAAAAATGTGCTAAAATCTCTCACCATCATTGTGGACTGGTCAACAACTTCTCTTCATATATTTGTCCATTTTCATTTTTGAGGCTACGTCATTAAGTATACACAGGCTTAGAAGTTTTACATCTCTCTGTTGAATTGATCCAGTTACCATTATGCAGTGATCTCTTTTATCCCTGATCATTCTTTTTGCCATAGACCTATTTTATATCATTAATATATTAATATTGCTATACTAACTTAAATTTTTGTTAACTTTTGGTGTCTATTTTTCATCCTTTTTCTTTTAACCTGTGTCCTCATGCTTTTAATGCGTCTCTTGTAATCAGTG
>SJYQ01096444.1:0-10263 GCA_006410935.1 Redunca redunca | reverse complement strand
GACTGTGAAGAAGGCTGAGCGCTGAAGAATTGATGCTTTTGAACTGTGGTGTTGGAGAAGACTCTTGAGCGTCCCTTGGACTGCAAAGAGATCCAACCAGTCCATTCTGAAGGAGATCAACCCTGGGATTTCTTTGGAAGGAATGATGCTAAAGCTGAAACTCCAATACTTTGGCCACCTCATACAAAGAGCTGATTCATTGGAAAAGACTTTGATGCTGGGAGGGATTGGGGGCAGGAGCAGAAGAGGATGACAGAGGATAAGATGGCTGGATGGCATCACTGACTGGATGGAAGTGAATCTGAGTGAACTCCGGGAGTTGGTGATGAACAGGGAAGCCTGGCGTGCTGCAATTCATGGGGTCACAAAGAGTCGGACATGACTGAGCGACTGAACTGAACTGAAGTGTTTATTTTTGCTTTTATTTCCAATATTCTGGGAGGAGGGTCATAGAGGATCCTGCTGCGATTTATGTCAGAGAGTGTTTTGCCTATGTCTCCTCTAGGAGTTTTATAGTTTCTGGTCTTATGTGCAGATCTTTAATCCATTTTGAGTTTATTTTGTGTATGGTGTTAGAAAGTGTTCTAGTTTCATTCTTTTACAAGTGGTTGACCAGTTTTCCCAGCACCACTTGTTAAAGAGATTGTCTTTTCTCCACTGCATGTTCTTGCCTCCTATGTCAAAGATAAGGTGTCCATAGGTGCGTGGACTTATCTCTGGGCTTTCTGTTTTGTTCCATTGATCTATATTTCTGTCTTTGTGCCAGTCCCATATTGTCTTGATGACTGTGGCTTTGTAGTAGAGCCTGAAGTCAAACAGGTTGATTCCTCCAGTTCCATTTTTCTTTCTCAAGATTGCTTTGGCTATTCGAGGTTTTTTGTATTTCCATACAAATTGTGAAATTATTTGTTCTAGCTCTGTGAAAAACACTGTTGGTAGCTTGATAGGGATTGCATTGAATCTATAGATTGCTTTGGGTAGTATACTCATTTTCACTATATTGATTCTTTCAATACATGAACACGGTATATTTCTCCATCTATTAGTGTCCTCTTTGATTTCTTTCACCAATGTTTTATAGTTTTCTATATATAGGTCTTTAGTTTCTTTAGGTAGATATATTCCTAGGTATTTTATTCTTTTCATTGCAATGGTGAATGGAATTGTTTCCTTAATTTCTTTTTCTTCTTTCTCATTATTAGTGTAAAGGAATGCAAGGGATTTCTGTGTGTTGATTTTATATCTTGCAACTTTACTATATTCATTGATTAGCTCTAGTAATTTTCTGGTGGAATCTTTAGGGTTTTCTATGTAGAGGATCATGTCATCTGCAAACAGTGAGAGTTTTACTTCTTCTTTTCCAATTTGGATTCATTTCTTTTTCTGCTCTGATTGCTGTGGCCAAAACTATGTTAAATAGTAGTGGTGAGAGTGAGCACCCTTGTCTTGTTCCTGACTTTAGGGTAAATGCTTTCAATTTTTCACCATTGAAGATAATGTTTGCTGTGGGTTTGTCATATATAGCTTTTATTATGTTGAGGTATGTTCCTTCTATTCCTGCTTTCTGGAGGGTTTTTATCACAAGTGGATGTTGAATTTTGTCAAAGGCTTTCTCTGCATCTATTGAGATAATCATATGGCTTTTATTTTTCAATTTGTTAATGTGGTGTACTACATTGATTGATTTGTGGATATTGAAGAATCCTTGCATCCCTGGGATAAAGCCCACTTGGTCATGATGTATGACCTTTTCAATGTGCTGTTGGATTCTGACTGTTAGAATTTTGTTAAGGATTTTTGCATCTATGTTCATCAGTGATATTGGCCTGTAGTTTTCTTTTTTTGTGGCATCTTTGTCTGGTTTTGGTATTAGGGTGATGGTGGCCTCATAGAATGAGTTTGGAAGTTTACCTTCCTCTGCAATTTTCTGGAAGAGTTTGAGTAGGATAGGTGTTAGCTCTTCTCTAAATTTTTTGTAGAATTTAGCTCCAAAGCCGTCTGGACCTGGTCTTTTGTTTGCTGGAAGATTTCTGATTACAGTTTCAATTTCTGTGCTTGTGACAGATCTGTTAAGATTTTCTATTTCTTCCTGGTTCAGTTTTGGAAAGTTGTACTTTCTAAGAATGTGTCCATTTCTTCCACGTTGTCCATTTTATTGTCATATAATTGCTGATAGTAGTCTCTTATGATCCTTTGTATTTCTGTGTTGTCTGTTGTGATCTCTCCATTTTCATTTCTAATTTTATTGATTTGATTTTTTTCCCTTTGCTTTTTGATGAGTCTGGCTAGTGGTCTGTCAATTTTAGTTATCCTCTCAAAGAACCAGCTTTTGGCTTTGTTGATTTTTGCTACGGTCTCTTTTGTTTCTTTTGCATTTATTTCTGCCCTAATTTTTAAGATTTTGTTCCTTCTACACCCTGGGGTTCTTCATTTCTTCCTTTTCTAGTTGCTTTAGGTGTAGAGTTAGGTTATTTATTTGACTTTTTTCTTGTTTCTTGAGGTATACCTGTATTACTATGAACCTTCCTCTTAGCACTGCTTTTACAGTGTCCCATGGGTTTTGGGTTGTTGTGTTTTCGTTTTCATTTGTTTCTATGCATATTTTTATTTCTTTTTGATTTCTTCTGTGATCTGTTGGTTATTCAGCAGTGTGTTGTTCAGCCTCCATATGTTGAAATTTTTAATAGTTTTTCTCCTGTAATTGGCATCTAATCTTACTGAATTGTAGTCAGAAAAGATGCTTGGAATGATTTTAATTTTTTTGAATTTACCAAGGCTAGATTTATGGCCCAGGATGTGATCTGTCCTGGAGAAGGTTCCATGTACACTTGAGAAAAAGGTGAAATTCATTGTGTTGGGGTGAAATGTCCTATAGATATCAATTAGGTCTAACTGGTCTATTGTATCATTTAAAGTTTGTGTTTCCTTGTTAATTTTCTGTTTAGTTGATCTATCCATAGGTGTGAGTGGGGTATTAAAGTCTCCCACTATTATTGTGTTATTGTTAATTTCCCCTTTCATACTTGTTAGCATTTGCCTTACATATTGCACTGCTCCTATGTTGGGTGCATATATATTTATAATTGTTATATCTTCTTCTTGGATTGATCCTTTGATCATTATGTAGTGTCCTTCTTTGTCTCTTTTCACAGCCTTTATTTTAAAGTCTATTTTATCTGATATGAGTATTGCTACACCTGCTTTCTTTTGGTCTCTATTTGCATGGAATATCTTTTTCCAGCCCTTCACTTTCAGTCTCTATGTGTCCTTGTTTCAAGGTGGGTCTCTTGTACACAACATATATCGAGGTCTTATTTTTGTATCCATTTAGCCAGTCTTTGTCTTTTGGTTGGGGCATTCAACTCATTTATGTTTATGATAATTATTGATAAGTATGATCCCATTGCCATTTATTGTTTTGGTTTCGAGTTTATACACCCTTTCTGTGTTTCCTGTCTAGAGAAGACCCTTTAGCATTTGTTGGAGAGCTGGTTTGGTGGTGCTGAATTCTCTCAGCTTTTGCTTGTCCATAAAGCTTTTCATTTTTCCTTCATATTTGAATGAGATCCTTGCTGGGTACAGTAATCTGGGCTGTAAGTTATTTTCTTTCATCACTTTAAGTATGTCCTGTCATTCCCTCCTAGCATGAAGAGTTTCTATTGAAAGATCAGCTGTTATCCTTATAGGAATCCCCTTGTGTGTTATTTGTTGTTTTTCCCTTGCTGCTTTTAATATTTATTCTTTGTGTTTGATCTTTGTTAACTTGATTAATATGTGCGTTGGGGTGTTTCGCCTTGAGTTTATCTTGTTGGGACTCTCTGGGTTTCTTTGACTTGGGTGATTATTTCCTTCCCCATTTTAGGGAAGTTTTCAACTATTATCTCCTCAAGTATTTTTTCACAGTCTTTCTTTTTGTCTTCTTCTTCTGGGACTTCTATGATTCGAATGTTGGGGCATTTAACATTGTCCTGGAGGTCTCTGAGATTGTCCTCATTTCTTTTGTTTTTCTTTTTTCCTCTCTGTTTCACTTATTTCTACCATTCTATCTTCTACCTCACTTATCCTAACTTCTGCCTCCGTTATTCCACTATTGGTTCCCTCCAGAGTGTTTCTGATCTCCTTGATTGCATTATTCATTATATATTGACTCTTTATTTCCTCTAGGTTCTTGTTAAATCTTTCTTGCATTTTCTCAATCCTTGTCTCCAGGCTATTTATCTGTAATTCTATTTTGTTTTCAAGATTTTGGATCATTTTCACTATCATTATTCAGAATTCTTCATCAGTTAGATTCCCTAATTTTTCCTCTTTGGTTTCAGTTCAGTTCAGTTCAGTTGCTCAGTCATGTCTGACTCTTTGCGAACCCATGAATCGCAGCACGCCAGGCCTCCCTGTCCATCACCAACTCCCAGAGTTCACCAGACTCATGTCCATCGAGTCAGTGATGCCATCCAGCCATCTCATCCTGGGTCGTCCTCTTCTCCTCCTGCCCCCAATCCCTCCCAGCATCAAAGTCTTTTCCAATGAGTCAACTCTTTGCATGAGGTGGCCAAAGTACTGGAGTTTCAGCTTTAGCATTATTCCTTCCAAAGAAATCCCAGGGTTGATCTCCTTCAGAATGGACTGGTTGGATCTCCTTGCAGTCCAAAGGGACTCTCAAGAGTCTTCTCCAACACCACACTTCAAAAGCATCAATTCTTTGGCGCTCAGCCTTCTTCACNGTGTCATCTGCATATCTGAGGTTATTGATATTTCTCCCAGCAATCTTGATTCCAGCTTGTGTTTCTTCCAGTCCAGCGTTTCTCATGATGTACTCTGCATAGAAGTTAAATAAGCAGGGTGACAATAGACAGCCTTGACATATTCCTTTTCCTATTTGGAACCAGTCTGTTGTTCCATGTCCAGTTCTAACTGTTGCTTCCTGGCCTGCATACAGATTTCTCAAGAGGAGGGTTAGGTGGGCTGGTAGTCCCATCTCTCTCAGAATTTTCAACAGTTTATTATGATCCACACAGTCAAAGTCTTTGGGATAGTCAATAAAGCAGAAATAGATGTTTTTCTGGAACTCTCTTGCTTTTTCCATGATCCAGCAGATGTTGACAATTTGATGTCTGGTTCCTCTGCCTTTTCTAAAACCAGCTTGAACATCAAGAAGTTCACGGTTCACGTACTGCTGAAGCCTGGCTTGGAGAATTCTGAGCATTATTTTACTAGCATGTGAGATGAGTGCAATTGTGCGGTAGTTTGAGCATTCCTTGGCATGCCTTTCTTTGGGATTGGAGTGAAAACTGACCTTTTCCAGTCCTGTGGCCACTGCTTCGTTTTCCAAATTTGCTGGCATATTGAGTGCAGCACTTTCACAGCATCATCTTTCAGGATTTGAAATAGCTCTAGGAATTCCATCACCTCCACTAGCTTTGTTCGTAGTGATGCTTTCTAAGGCCCACTTGACTTCATTTTCCAAGATGTCTGGCTCTAGATGAGTGATCACACCATCATGATTATCCGAGTCATGAAGATCCTTTTTGTACAGTTCTTCTGTGTATTCTTGCCACCTCTTCTTAATATTGTCTGCTTCTGTTAGGTCCATAGCATTTCTGTCCTTTATTGAGCCCATCTTTGCATGAAATGTTCCCTTGGTATCCCTAATTTTCTTGAAGAGATCTCTAGTCTTTCCCATTCTGTTCTTTTCCTCTATTTCTTTGCATTGATCGTTGAAGAAGGGTTTGTTATCTCTTCTTGCTATTCTTTGGAACTCTGCATTCAGATGCTTATATCTTTCCTTTCCTCCTTGGCTTTTTGCCTCTCTTCTTTTCACAGCTATTTGTAAGGCTTCCCCAGACAGCCATTTTGCTTTTTTGCATTTCTTTTCCATGGGGATGGTCTTGATCCCTGTCTCCTGTACAATGTCACAAACCTCATTCCATAGTTCATCAGGCACTCTATCTCTCAGATCTAGGCCCTTAAACCTATTTCTCACTTCCACTGTATAATCATAAGGGATTTGATTGAGCGCAGGCAGCAGCGGCAGCAGGCCAGTGCACTAAGCGTGGCCGAGAGCTACCCCATGTCCGAGGTCAGGGGCAGTGGCCTAAAGTGCCACTGTTCCTGCGATGGCACAGGAACAGCCAAGAGGAGCTACCCCCACGTCCAAGGTCAGGGGTGGCGGTGGAGAGGAGCTACCCTGCATCCGAGGTCGGGGGTGATGGCCGGGTGGAGATACCCCACGTCTGAGGCCAGGGGCGGTGGCCAGGAGGAGCCACCCCGCATCCAAGGTCAGGGCAACGGCCGAGAGGAGCCACCTGGCCTCCGAGGCCAGGGGCGGGGCCCAAGGCCAAGGGTGGCAGCAGGAAGGAGCAACCCAATGCCCAAGGCCAGGGCAGCAACCGGGAGCAGCAACCCCATGCGCAAGGCTAGGGGCAGAGGCCGGGAGGGGCAACCCCACGTTCAAGGAGTGATAGCTGTGTGGGCGCAAGAGGGCCTAGAGGAGCCATCCTACATTGAAGGTCAGGAAGGGCAGCAGGAGGAGATATCCCTCATCCAAGGTAAGGAGCAGTGGCTGTGCTTTGCTGGAGCAGCCGTGAAGAGATACCCCACACCCAAGGTAAGAGAAACCCAAGTAAGATGATAGATGTTGCAAGAGGGCATCAGAGGGCAGACACACTGAAGCCATACTCACAGAAAACTAGTCAATCTAATCACACTAGTACCACAGCCTTGTCTAACTCAATGAAACTAAGCCATGCCCATGGGGCAATCCAAGACAGGTGGGTCATGGTGGAGAGGTCTGACAGATTGTGGTCCACTGGAGAAGGGAATGGCAAAGCACTTCAGTATTCTTGCCTTGAGAACCCCATGAACAGTATGAAAAGGAAAAATGATAGGATACTGAAAGAGGAACTCCCCAGGTCAGTAGGTACCAATATGCTACTAGAGGTCAGTGGAGAAACAACTCCAGAAAGAATGAAGGGATGGAGCCAAAGCAAAAACAATACCCAGCTGTGGATGTGACTAGTGATAGAAGCAAGGTCCGATGCTGTAAAGAGCAATATTGCACAGGAACCTGGAATGTCAGGTCCATGAATCAAAGCAAATTGGAAGTGGTCAAAAAGGAGATGGCAACAGTGAACATCGACATTCTAGTAATCAGTGAACTAAAATGGACTGGAATGGGTGAATTTAACTCAGATGACCACTGTATCTACTACTGCAGGCAGGAATCCCTCAGAAGAAGTGGAGTAGCCATCATGGTCAACAGAAGAGTCCGAAATGTAGTACTTGGATGCAGTCTCAAAAACAACAGAATGATCTCTGTTCGTCTCCAAGGCAAACCATTCAATATCACAGTAATCCAAGTCTATGCCCCAACCAGCAACACTGAAGAAGCTGAAGTTGAACGGTTCTATGAAGACCTACAAGATCTTTTAGAACTAACACCCAAAAAAGATGTCCTTTTCATTATAGGGGACTGGAATGCAAAAGTAGGAAGTCAAGAAACACCTGGAGTAACAGGCAAATTTGGCCTTGGAATACGGAATGAAGCAGGGCAAAGACTAATAGAGTTTTGCCAAGAAAATGCACTGGTCATAGTAAATACCCTCTTCCAACAACAGAAGACTCTACACATGGACATCACCAGATGGTCAACACCAAAATCAGATGATTATATTCTCTGCAGCCAAAGATGGAGAAGCTCTATACAGGCAACAAAAACAAGACCAGGAGCTGACTGTGGCTCAGATCATGAACTCCTTATTACCAAATTCAGATTGAAATGGAAGAAAACAGGGAAAACCGCTAGACCTCTTTGGTTTAGTGGGCATTTATCCTCTTCCTGTACCTGCTGGGTATTTCTCTGCCTCTTCATCTTGTTTATATTGCTGTGTTTGGGGTGGCCTTTCCATATTCTGGCAGTTTGTGGAGTTCTCTTTATTGTGGAGTTTCCTCACTGTGGGTGGGGTTGGATAGGTGGCTTGTCAAGGTTTCCTGGTTAGGGAAGCCTGTGTCAGTGTTCTGGTGGGTGGAGCTGGATTTCTTCTCTCTAGAGTGCAATGAAGTGTCCAGTAATGAGTTATGAGATGTCAGTGGGTTTGGAGTGACTTTGGGCAGCCTGTATATTGAAGCTCAGGGCTATGTTCCTGTGTTGCTGGAGAATTTGTGTGGTATGTCTTGCTCTGGAACTTGTTGGCCCTTGGTGGTGCTTGGTTTCAGTGCAGGTATGGAGGCGTTTGATGAGCTCCTATCGATTAATGTTCCCTGGAGTCAGGAGTTCTCTGATGTTCTCAGGATTTGGACTTAAGCCTCCTGCCTCTGGTTTTCAGTCTTATTCTTACAGTAGCCTCAAGACTTCTCCATCTATACAGCACTGATGATCAAACATCTAGGTTAAAGATGAAAAGTTTCTCCACAGTGAGGGACACCCAGAGAGGTTCACAGAGTTACATAAAGAAGAGAAGAGGGAGGAGGGAGACAGAGGTGACCAGGAGGAGAAGAAGGGGAATCAAAAGAGGAGAGTGCAAGCTGCCAGTAATCACTTTCTTATGTACACTCCACAGTCTGGACCGCTCAGAGATGTTCATGTAGTTATACAGAGAAGAGAAGAGGGAGGAAGGAGACAGAGGTGGCCAGGGGGATAAAGGGGGGAATCAAAAGGAGCGAGACAGACCCAGCCAGTTATCAGTTCCCTAAGTGTTCTCCATAGTCTGGAACACACAAAGAGATTCACAGAGTTGGGTAGAGAAGAGAATGGGGAGGGGGCAGATAGAGGTGACCTGGTGGATAAAAAGGAGAGTCCAAAGGTGGAGACAGCAGTCAAGCCAGTAATCTTGCTCCCAAGAAAGAATGGGTACTGAAGATTGGGTTCTTAAAGGTGCAAAGTAACAAATACCAAAAAGCAAAGATTAAAAATCTAGAGTAGAGGTTGGATTCTCAAAAATACAATATTAAAGAAAAAAAAACAAAGTCACAAAAATTACAAAATATATACATATATATGAAGTTTGCTTTAAAAAATAGGGTCTTTCTTTTGCAAAGTAATAGTAGGTTATGAAAATGAAAATTAAAGGAGTAACAGAGGACTTAAAAATTAAAAGAAAATTTTTTTAAAAGAATGATAATAGTAAAACTATATCTAGGACTTTCTCTGGTGGTGTTGTGGACAGTGTGGGGTCAGTTCATTTTCAGATAGTTCCTTGATCTGGCTTATACTTCTAAAAATCTATAGGCCCCTTCCTATGTAGTTGGTGCTAACTACAGGGTTTTAATCTATTGCACTTGTCACTTCCAAGGCAGTTCCCTGTGTTTTAGCTTCTTCTGTTTGCTGGTCTCTTCAGTGTCTAATTTCCGCCCTGACACAAGGGGGCGGTGGTGGACACTTTTTAAGGCTCACTTGTTCAGCTGTGGGGAGGAAGGATCACTGGAAACAAATATCACTGGCGTGTGTGGGGAGTGCTCGCAGTGTCTCGGGCACACTGGGCTTGCCCCCGCTCACGGCGTGTGTGCTTTCCCTGTCTACACTGCTTAGGCTCTAGGTTGCTCTGCCAGGAACTGTCTGAGGCCAGCCCTGGGTTGTATGCACTTCCCAGGTCTAAGCCGCTCAGGTTCAGGTACTCAGGTACTCCTCAAAGGCACAGACTCGGTTGGGCCTGCATTTTGTGCCCTTTCCAGGTCCGAGCAGCTCAGGTGACCAAGTGTTTGGCGAGCACGGTCACTGAGACTTATCGCCTCCCCGTCCCTGCTGCTCGATTTTCTGGGTGTACAACCAGCGCACCTTCTCAGGCAGATGTCAACCATCCAGAATCTCAAGAAGTCTTGGTTAGCAATGAAGCCTGCTTGCAGTTTGGTAGATGATGCCTCTCTGGGGCCACGATTGCCCCCTTCTGGCTCTGGCTGCCCTCGACTTCCTGTCTCCAGAGGGGGATGGGCTGGTCCGCAGCCGGCTAGCTCTAGTCAATCCTTTGTGCTGTGAGCGGGCCTGGCGGTGTCTTAAGTTAGGGCTTTTTGCTGGGTAGCTATCCCACAGTCTGGTTTGCTATCTCAAGTTAGTTCCCTCAGATTGCCCTCAGGGCATTCAGGCCTGGTACTTACTCTAAGCAATGCAGCCCGCACCTCCCTGCCCAGCCCCTGCTTGCTAGTGGCGATGCAAGCGTCTGTGCTGCTTCTCCACTGGGAGTTACGTTGGGCACATAATCTGTGGGGTTTAATTATTTATTTATTTTTCCTCCCGGTTATGTTGCCCTCTGAGGTTCCAAGGCTCGCCACAGA
>SJYQ01096443.1:124443-146696 GCA_006410935.1 Redunca redunca | reverse complement strand
GTAAATGATGTTAGCACTTGTCCTGACCCTAATGTAGGGTAGGGTACACACACTGTCATACAGGAGCTCAGAGTATCAAGAGAGTAGTCTTTGCTGAGACTAGTGACCTAAATGGGAAGGAAATCCAAAAAAAGAGGGGATATATGTGGGAATGACAACCCACTCCAGCACTATTCTTTCCTGGAAAAATTCCAAAGACAGTGGAACGTGGCTGCAGTCCATGGGGTATCGAAGAGTTGGACAGGACTGACCACAAGTGTGGGCACACGTGAATGATTCACTTTGCTGTATGACACAGGGAACTCTACTCAACACTGTGGTGACCTAAATGAGAAGGAAATCCCCAAAAGAGGGGATATATGTATAACAGACTCACTTTGTTGTAAGCAGAAACTAACACGTAAAGCAACTATACTCCAATAAATAAATATATTTTTTAAAAGAACAGTTGGAAAATGGTACAAGAAACCCCTCAACTCCACCCCATTTGTCACTGGCTTCAAAAAATGAGGTGAGCTTCACCCACTAGAAAGTAAGAAAGTCAATTTTCCACGTTTCTTTTGTCACAGTGCACACATGTGTGTGTGCGCGCGCGCGCACACACACACACACACACACACACACACACACACATTCCAATAATGATAGGAGACAATGGAGAGATACCCTAGCATTCATCCTTGGGAGAGACAATTTTTCAGGATATTTTACATGTTCCTTCAGGAGTCTTCAATGGAATAAAGTCCTAGTGGTCCACAGTTGTAATGAACTCAAAAACACAATCTTCATTGACTTTCTTTTCCTTGAAGTCTTTCACTCCAGCTCTCTGGGATCACACTTCTTTGGGATCAGTGGAATTACCTACACCTAAGCTGGAGAAGGCAATGGCACCCCACTCCAGTACTCTTGCTTGGAAAATCCCATGGACGGAGGAGCCTGGTGGGCTGTGTCCATGGGGTCGCAAAGAGTCAGACACGACTGAGCGACTTCATGTTCACTTTTCACTTTCATGCACTGGAGAAGGAAATAGCAACCCACTCCAGTGTTCTTGACTGGAGAATCCCAGGGACAGGGTAGCCTGGTGGGCTGCCATCTAAGGGTCTCACAGAGTCGGACACGACTGAAGCAACTTAGCAACAGCAGCAGCAAGCCTTTATGCAGGTTGTGTTTTCAGGGACATCCAAACTAGGATGGAGGCCCTACTTCCCCCTTGTTTGGCTGCTTTATAATTTTATTCACTCTTTAAGACTTAGCTCAGACATCACCTCCTCAGAACAGCCTTACCTGACTCCGCCACTCTGATTTAGATACCCCTTTCATTGTTGTTCAGTCAATGAGTCCTCATGTCTGACTCTTTGCAGACCCATGGACAGCAGCATGCCAGGCTTACCTGTCCCTCACTATCTCCCAGAGTTTGCTCAAACTCATGTTCATTGAGTCAAGGAGTCCATCCAACCATCTCATCCTCTGCTGCCTGCTTCTCCTGCACTCAGTCTTTCCAGCATCAAGGTCTTTTCCAGTGAGTTTGTTCTCTGCATCAGGTGGCCAAAGCATTGGAGCTTCAGTTTCAGCATCAGTCCTTCAAATGAATATTCAGGGTTGATTTCCTTTGGGATTGACTGGTTTGATCTCCTTGCTGTCAAAAGGACTCTGAAATGTCTTCTGCTGCACCACAGTTAAAACCATCAATTCTTTGGTGGTCAGTCTTCTTTATGGTTCACCTCTCACATCCATATATAATTACTGGAAAAACCATGGCTTTGACTATACAGACCTTTGTTGGCAAAGTGATGTCTCTGCTTTTTAATACGCTGTTTAGGTTTGTCATAGCTTTTTTCCCAAGGAGCAATTGTTAATTACTGTGAAGTGATGGTTGTTTTAATAATCAGATGTGGACATCATTTTACAAAGTTTACATATATAAACTCATTATACTGCATGCTTTATACAATTTTATCAGTTATACCTCATTCCCTGGTGGCGCAGACAGTAAAAGTGTCTGCTTGCAATGCGGGAGACCTGGGTTCGATTCCTGGGTCAGGAAGATCCCCTGGAGAAGGAAATGGCAATCCACTCCAGCACTCTTGCCTGGAAAATTCCACGGATGGAGGAGCCTGATAGGCTATATAGTTCATGGGATCGCAAAGAGTTGGACACGACTGAGTGACTTCACTTTCACTTTCATACCTCAAGAAAGATGAGTAGGGGGTAGAACAAATTTTTTTAAATGTCAAGCAATATTTTTTCCTGCGGGGAATATAGGTTTACTCCTATTTTTCAATCTTATGCAAAACCTCTTACTGCATAATTTATGAGGTATAGCAGCTTTTGATTGTTGTTTTTGAAAATTCTAAACTATGGACCCCATGGTGGCATTTTGCTAAATAGCCTTGCATATGTTGGCTTTTGAACATTTAACAAATAAAGCACACAATAAAAAAGTCAATATGCTCACATTTTTGTTGGCATGTGTTTGAGTTATAGATTACAATATAAAAATATTCTGTTAAGTGAATTGTGCTTTAAAGTGTTTGAAAGTCCATGCTATAGGCCAGTGCTTCTCCCAAATGTAGTTCAGGATCCTCAAGTCCTAATAATTAGGCTAAAAATGAAGCTTCCTGGCCTCATTCCAGAAATTCTGATTCAATAAGTCTAGGGTGGGGCCCAGAAATTTGCATTTAAGAAGAACTACAGGTGATTCTCACTGAATCACTAATGTTATAGGTTCAGATGATAACACTTCAAGGGATGCAATGAAGGGATGTAAAGAATTGCCTGTCAGTTCACTTTCTAACATTATAGAGGCTTCCCCAGGGTTAGAATTGTGTCAGAGACCTTAATTCTTGATACAAAGCAGTGTAGTGCAGTGGTTAAGAGGGTTTTTAAAATGAGACAGACTCGAGTTTTTATCCTATTTTGTCATTTACAAGTTGTGAGATATTGGGAGCCTCATTTACTTTGTATAAGCGGGGTTAATAACTGTTCCTACAGCATAGTGCTAAAACAATTCAATGAGATAAAGCAACTGGTGTATAGTAGTAAAGGAAATGTTTCTACCCAATTTAACGGACATTGAGTGTGCAAAGAATTATGCTAAGTGCTTTTAGAAATGCAAAGATGAAAAACAGCCCCTACTTTCATGGAGCTTACAATCTATTATGATCAAAGACTTTTACAGCAGAAAATAATCCGGTTACCCAACCCACCTCTCATTTAAGAGGAGGAAAGTGAGACTCAACAGCCTAATCATGTTGCTCAGAGTTGTCCACATAGTTAGTGGAGGAGCAGAAATAGAACCCAGGCCAATGTCTTTCCATTAGACTGGACTTCACTTCAGGGCTCAGAGCCCAGTCCTCATAGGGATGTACTGGTAAATGGTAACAACCGGTTCTCCTGGTAGGAAAATGTTTTTGTACATATTTATATGTAATTTTATTCTACACTTTACTCATATGAATAAATAACACATGGCTTACAAATGATCATGAAATATACAATTCCCTTTAACGTAAATTCCATATGACCAGTTGATTCTCACTGGATGCTCTGTTTAACTTTTGCTCAATTCTTATATTCATAGCCAGCATTGGATTGGCTCAGATGGGTCTTTGTCCACGATTTTTTTTAATTGTGGTAACATACATGTAACACAAAAGTTATTATATTAATCATTTTTAAATGTATAGGTCAATAGTGTTAAGCACATTCACATTGTTGTGCAACCAATCTCCACTTTTTCATCCTGCAAAACTGAATCTATACCCATTAAACAATAGCTTCTCATTCTTCTCTCCCCCTAGCCCCTGGCAACTACTATTCTACTATTTGTTTCTCTGAATTTGGCTACTCTAGATACTTTATTTCAATGGAATCATACAGTATTTGCATTTTGTGACTTTTTTTTTTTTTTTTGCTTAGTATAATGTCCTCAAGATAATCCATACTGTAGCATANTTTTGCTTAGTATAATGTCCTCAAGATAATCCACACTGTAGCATATGAAAAGATTTCTTTCCTTTTTTAAGGCTAAACAGTGTTCCTCTGTATGTATAGACTGCTTTTGGTTGTTTATTCATCCATTGATGGACATTTGGGTAGTTTCTATCTCTTGGCTATTATTAATAGTACTGATACGAACACTGCTGTGCAAGCATCTCTTTACAATCCTGCTTTTAATCCTTCTGTATGTATACCCAGAAGTGGAACTGCTAGACCATATGGCAGCTCTCTTTGAAAACTTGGGGGGAATGGTCATGCTTTTTTTTCATAGTGGCTGCACCATTTTACATTCCCAACAGTGCAAAAGCATTTCAGCTTCTTCATTTTCTCAGCAACACTTATTTTCTGGGTTTTTGACAGCAGCCATTCTAATGGGTGTGAGATGATCCACTAACTCCTTACCCAATAAAATTTATTCTTAAATCCGACATGTGATCCACTGTTAGATTATGTGAACATTAATAAAGGGAAAGCTCACTAGAATGGAGTCAGGAGGCCAGTGGGAGAAGCTCTCATGTCAACACATATCCCAGTATCTGTATTTGCATCTCTGGCAGGACGTGATAGTACTCTACCACCATTAGAAAGAGGAAGAAAGATTTTTCTTCTGCCTAGCAACATCTCAGCCAATGAGAGACTGTTACAACTCAGCCAGTGAAAAGTCACTATACTTCAAACTCCTGGTTTCCTGGACTTTTTGTTTGTAACCCTGGCAATTTCCCCTTCTCTATAAAAGTGTTTCCCCCGGCTTGCTTTACCACACTTTCTTGTGGTTCACTGTAGTCGTGTGTCCTGAATTATGCTTGCTGCTCTCAAATAAACCCATTTTGTTGGTAAAATAACTTGCTGTTTTAAGATTACACTGAAGTCTCATAGAGCTCCAGAGAAGAACACTGACAACTCCAAGTGTGGCCTAGTCCACGGAGCTCATGCTTTCTCGCTGACCCTGAAATCTTAGGGTAAGTTTTTCTGCTGGATCCGAGCTCCGCCCTTTTTGCATTTTGAAGCTCTCCAGACTGTACTGGGGACGTGTTTCAAGCTTTTGTCATTTACTTGTTAAAGCTTTGTGCTGTGAGTATTCACGCTGTGGGTGGCACTTTTGATATCAGGCCCTTCCTACTGTAACTGTGTTGGTATTTTGGCCTGCAGCCTATTTAAGAATTACTCTTTGCTCTGGGCGGGGCCGGGGTGGGGGTGGGGGGGAAACCTGTGAAAATAGCATCCCAGGTGTCTGAATGTATTGAGCCCCACCCCACCAACCTTCAGGGACCCCAGCCTATATTCGTTTAAAATCCATGGTCTCCTCCTCATGTTCATTTGCGTAAAGGACTTAACCAAAAGCAACTCAGAACATCAGTGGCCATTGTGAGGAACTTTAGAACTCTCTAGACTTACCTTTCTTGAAATGTTACTTAGCCATGGCCCTGAAATCATCTAAACTGAACTGGACACATATTTTGATTGGTATTTTGAGGCTTCCAAATGTTATCAGCAGTCTGAAAATTGCCTGCACAATACAATAATTAACTGTATTGTGCAGAAAATTCTCTGCACAATACAATAATTAAATCAATTGAGGCAAATAAACTCTATTAAAAACTAGTGAGTGCAGTGCTTAGTCACTTGGAGTTGTGTCGACTCCATATAAACCCCGAATTACTTAGGTTCCTGGACTTTTTGTTTGTAACCAAACTGTGAGCTACAGTTAGTTTTCTAAAGTAATCAAGGACCCCGATAGGTTTGCTGAAGAATTTAACAGTTATTCAAACCTACCAGCCTGGGTTCTCAGATTTGTATCAATCCACATGCTTGCTGGTGAGGGTCAAGCCAAACAGTGGATGAAACTAGCCCAGTGGGAACATCCTGGAAGGGATTAGAAGATCAAACCCCTAACTTGGCAAGAGGCTACAGCGCTCCCTGAAAACATCCACCAAGCAATGACAATAGCCTTCCCTCATCCACTCCAGCACTCTTGCCTGGAAAATTCCATGGACGGAGGAGCCTGGTGGGCTATACAGTCCATGGGGTCGCAAAGAGTCGGACACGACTGAGTGAACTGTCTTGTCTTAAGCCTACTGATGGAAACAGAATTCAGGCTTGCACACAAAAATCTGATGACCCGGTCCATGACTATTGTAATTGACCTCAGAATATTTGTAAAGACAGTCTAGCCTTCCTTGAGATGTTAAGTCCACTGGGGTAGCCTCTAACTGTATGTTCATCAATCAGAACCTTTCTCTTTTAGTTGAAAGGACCAGGATGGAATGGGAAACTTATGTCCATTCCAGATTTAGTTCATTTAGCAAATTAGCATGTTCAAACTCTAGATGAGTCACCAAAAAAGATTGCTAAATTTCTTAATCTTCAACTCTGGCAAATGAAGTTCCCTAAACAAAACCAAAACCTTCCAGTTTCTGCTGTTATTGCAAAGAGCCAGGAGATTGGGGGGAAAAGTTTGTTAAAATGTAAACCTTTCTGGCATCTTCAGCCTTCTAACCAGCCTTTCCATTGTTCTCCCAATTCCAAGTGATGGACCTCTGAGCAACAGCAGATATTTTTCTGATTTCTCCTCAATCAGCTCAGAGAAACAAGTCTCCAGATGGGGAATGAGATCTTTCTATCTTAATGGACACTGGAGCCACACCCTTGGTACTGCTATAAAGCAGCCCCTGCCTTGAAGTACTAAAACTGTTCAAATTGAGGGAAATCTGTACTGAACCTCAAGAGGTCCTTATCCCTGAGCCGATTCCCTTTTGTTTAGGCTCTTTGAGAGATGACAGTCTTTCTCCTAAGCTCCTCTGCCCCTATCCATTTTATTAGGCTGAGACTTTTCAGAAAAGTATCTGACCAGGATTTCTTTCTTCTGAAAAGGGAAAATAATTTCTATAATTTGACAGAAGCCATCAAATTAGCCAACTAAATGAATTAAGCGACCCTTCAACATCTTTTTCCCTGCCTTTAACAGTACAGGAGCTGCTTCTGCAGAAACCGATAATTTTTCTCTATTGAAGCAGTTCCCATCTCCTTTATGGGCAAATCTCTAGTAATGGAAAAATTCACAGTGCATCTCCCACAAAAGATTCAAACAGATCTCCTCAAAACCTCTTCTCAGAATTAATCAATACCCTGTAAGTAAAGAGCCACTAGTGGTAAAAGAACCCACCTGCTAATACAGGAGACAGGTTCAATCCCTGTGTCAGGAAGATGCCCTGGAGGAGGGCATGGCAACCCACTCCAGTGTTCTTGCCTGGAGAATCCCATGGACAGAGAAGTCTGGTGGGCTACAGTTCATAGAGTCGCAAAGAGTCGGACACAACTGAAGTGACTTGGCACTAGCTATAAGTCAAGAAGCTCTTCAAGGAATAAACCCATAATAGAATTCAAGGCTCAGGGCATCATTATCCCTTGCAGAAGTTCCTGTAATCCTCTTATTTACCTATGAGAAAACCCAGGGGCCAAGGATGTAGGTTTGTTCAGAACCCCTGAGCAATAAATAACACCATTATCCCTTGACTCCCTGTTGTTCTTAATGACATCCATTCCCACTGGGAGCAGATTTTCACTGTAATTGATGGGTGTATTAATAACATATTCTTTATTGTTCCGGGCTTCCCTGGTGCCTCAGATGGTAAAGAATCTGCCTGCAATGTGGGACACCTGGGTTCAATCCCTAGGTTAGGAAGATCCCCTGGTGGAGGGCATGGCAACCCACTCCAGTATTCTTGCCTGGAGAATTCCATGGACAGAGGAACCTGGTGGGGTATAATCCACGGGGTTACAAAGAGTCAGACACGACTGAGCGACAACACTTTAGTGTTCTAGCTGGTGAGGCAAGTCAGTATCTTTCTGCCTTTACTTGGGAAGGGTAACATGACACCTGGACAAGCATGCTCCAGGATTTCACAGAAAGTCTTTTTTATTTTTCACAAATCTTAAAAGCTGATAGTTTTCTGCAGGTTCTTAGTTATATGGACAATTTACAATATGTAGATGATCTCCTTCCCAAATCTCCACACCAGATGATACTATCCACTTATTAAAATGTTTGGCCTTGAAGCGACATAAAATCTCCAAAGAAAAGCTGCAGTCTGCTCACACAGGATCAGTATTTATAGCACCTGATCTCAGAACAAGGGCTGCTATTTGGTTCCTGATAGGCTTCCTGGCCTTCTGAACATCCACAAACCTAAACCTAAGCACCAATTCCAAAGTTCTCTCCAGCTAGCTAGTTACTGTTGAACTTGGATTCCAAATTTCTCTCTTATGGTTCATCCACTATATGCTTTTTTAAAACCCAGCAAACCTGATCCCATTAATTCAGGAGGTCGAGATGACACAGCTTCTGGGTGCTTCCTGAAAAGCTCATTGAGATCACCTGCCCTTGGACATGCTCATTATCAGCTTCCCTTTTCCCTTATACATGTGTAAAGGAAAGGAATGCCCACAGAATGCTCACCCCCAAACAGGGGGACTGTCAGTGAGGGCCAACATCTTCCAGCTCCTTGTAATAATTTACAGAAGATTCCTCTAACCAATGCAGATTTCCATGGTTTACAGGTGGTTCTCATTTAAAGGAATAAAATGGTAAATCTCGATAAGCTACTCCTTTGACATCACTGAGGCCACACCTTTACCTATAGCTACTTTGGCCCAATTGGCTTCACTACACACGCTTTCTCATGCGTAGAATTTAGCCAAGGGCAAAACCACAAACATTTATACCAATACTGTAGTCAGTATGTCCTTGGAGCAGCCCATGACTTTGGGATGCTATGAAAACAATACGGTTAAGTTTCCCTTGCAGCCAAAATTAATTAGCTCCCATACCTTGCCAGAAGCCTTGGCTATTATGGAGATCCCTGGACGTGTCAAGCTTGACTCCCTAGAGGCAAAAAGGAAACCACTGTGCTGATATTCATGCCCAAAATGCCGCTTTCAAAGGAATAACCAGATCTCTGTTGTGGTCCCAAAGGACACTGCTTTGATTAAAAAAAAAAAAAAAAACTGGTTCAGGTTAAATAACTGATCCTATGAGAAATTTTAAGATTCCCATTCCTTATGATTGTACATGCATTAAACCAGTGGTCCACTGACAAAAAGATGGCATTCATGAAGAAATAAAGCCACATAAGAATAAAGCCACAAAGAGCGCTTCCCTCTCTTGTCCTCCCTGTCCAAAATACAACCCTGGGAAACCTCGCTGCACTGCTCCTGGGTATCTTGAAATGACAAGTGGGCCATGCAAGGTTTGGCAAATGGATTTCATACTGCCTCTATCTCTTGGATATAAATGTGTTTTAGTCATGGTACGTATGTTTTCTCACTGGACCAACGCTTTCCCTTGTAGACAGGCTACTGCTGCTTCTGTGGCTAAATTTTGTTAGAAAAGATGATCCCTACCTGGGGGACCCCTCTTGAATTTCACAAGGTTAAAGAACCCACTTTACTGGCCAGGTATTTGGACCAGTCTGCTCTGAGTCAGTTTTTACTGTCTCTTCACTATGTTCACTATTCTAAGATATAGAATTTTTATTTTATTGAAGTATTGTTGATTTACAATTTGGTTAATTTCTGCTGTACTTACCATCCTTAATCATCAGGGTTGGTGTAATGTCCTAACATATTTGCATTTTTCTAATAATTAGCCCAGGGAACTATACTCAATGTTTTGTAATAACCTATAAAGGAAAGGAACCTGAAAATATATACATATATAAATATATACATACACATGTATATATATGTGTGTGTATAGAACTGAACCACTTTTCTGTACATCTGAAATTAACACAACATTGTAAATTAACTATGCTTTGATTTTTAAAAAATTGTTTTAAAGACCCAACTAGCAAAATTTATAGAGACTATCCAGATACCCTGGCCAAAAGCATTGCTCAGATCCACTCCTTTTGAAACTTATAAGCTCTTTTCTATTGAGATGGTCCAAGGGATACCCAATGCAATTGGCTTCTGACTCCTTTGATCCACTGTTGATAAGAGAAGATATACTTCAATATTGCACAGGCCTAACTACTTGTGTTAAGAATAACTCTGTTTCAGTAAACTTTTCATACTGTGCTCTCAGGAAATGAAGACCTTAAGCATCACACCTTGCAGGTCGGATTTTCCATCTGTTGGAAAAGACAGGCTCCAGAAGGGCTCTCTTCAACCTCACTGGAAAGGCCGCTATCACGTACTGCTAACCAGCCTTCTGGATTCTTACCTGAACTCGTATTCTCTGACTTTGCAACCTATAAGCTATAACACAAGAAAACAGTTCCAAACAGTTTAAGGTAACAATATCATTTAATGACTTCATGCTTATTCCTACAATGCCTCGTCCCAAAAAATGGTTTTCATTCCTTCAATTTTTAGTGTGTTCTTATTATATTCACTATTCTAAGATACAGACTTTATTTATTTTATTGAAGTATTGTTGATTTACAATTCTGTGTTAATTCCTGCTGTACAGCAAAGTGACTCAAGTTACACATATATACATTCTGTTTTATGTTTTTTATTATGGTTTATCACAGGATATTGACTATAGTATCTGATGCTATATTGTTCTTCCATTTTATATATAATAGTTTGCATCTGCTAATCCAGAACTCCCAGTTAACCCCCCGCTCACTCCCCTACTCCTTGGCAGCCATAAGTTTACCGTGTGGGCATCTGTTTCTGTTTCATAGGTAAGTTCATTCGTGTCATATTTTAGATTCCACATAAAATGACATCATATGGTATCTGTCTTTCTCTTTCTGACTTCACTAAGTATGATCATCTGTAGGTCCATCCATGTTGCTGCAAATGCCATTATTTCATTCTTTTTATGACTGAGCAGTATTCCATTGTGGAGAAGGCAATGGTACCCAACTCCAGTACACTTGCCTGGAAAATCCCGTGGACAGGGGAGCCTGGTAGGCTGCAGTCCATGGGGTCGCAAAGAGTCTGACACTGAGCGACTTCACTTTCTTGCATTGGAGAAGGAAATGGCAACCTACTCCAGTGTTCTTGCCTGGAGAATCCCAGGGACGGGGGCGCCTGGAGGGCTGCCGTCTATGAGTTTGCACAGAGTCGGACACGACTGAAGCGACTTAGCAGCAGCAGCAGCAGTATTCCATTGCATCTGTGTACTACATCTTCCTTATCTATTCATCCACGGACGGACATTTAGGTTGCTCCCTTGTCTTGGCTATTGTAAACAGTGCTGCAGTGAATATTGGGGTCCAGGTATCCTTTCATATTAAAGTCTTCTCTGGATATATACCCAGGAGTGGAATTACAGGATCTGGGCTTCCCTAGTGGTTCAGACATAAAGAATGTGCCTGCAACGTAGGAGACCCAGATTTGAACCCTGTGTTGGGAAGAGCCCCGAAAGAAGGGAATGGCTACCCACTCCAATATTCTTGCCTGGAGAATTCCATGGACAGAGGAGCCTGGTGGGCTACAGTCCACAGGGTAACAAAGAGTTGTACACAGCTGAGCGTCTAACACTTTCACACTACTTCCTGGTAACTCTAATTTTTTGTTTTTAAAGGAACCACTGTATTATTCTCCAAAGTCCTGTATCAATTAACATTCTCACCAGTAGTATAAGTAGTCGCCACACACTTTCCAGCATTTGTTAGTTGTAGACTTTTTGATGGTAGCCATTCTGACCAATATGAGGTGATGCCTCATTATAGTTTTGATTTGGATTTCCCTAGTACTTAGCAGGTTTGAGCATTTTTTCATGTGCTTTTTGGCCTTCATATATGTTCTTTGGAGAAATGTCTATTTAGGTCTTTTGCCATTTCTCAATTGGGTTGTTCTTTTTGTTGTTGCTACTGAGCTGCATGAGCTGTTTGTTTATTTTGGAAATTAAACCTCTAAGAGTTTTATGGTTCTATATAAATTTTAGGATTATTCTAGTTCTGTAAAAAACTGGCATGGGTAGTTTGATAGAGATCGCATTAAATCTGTAGATTGCTTTGGGAAGTATGGCCATTTTAATAGTACTCTTCAATCTAAGAGCATGAGATTTTTAATTTCTTTGCATTGTCTTCAATTTCCTTTATTGAAGTTTTATAGTTCTCAGCATGTAAGTCTTCCACCTCCTTGGTCAGATTTATTCTCAAGTATATTTTGATGTTATTTTTAAAGGGATTTTTTTTTAGATTTCATTTCTAATATTTGTTAGTGTAAAGAAACTCAATCAATTCTGTTTGTTAATCTTGTAGTTTGCTGCCTTGCTGAATTCATTTGTTAGCTCAAGTGATTTTTGTGTGGAGTATTTATGGTTTTCTATATAGAGTATATAATCTGGAAGTAATGACAATTTTACCTCATCCCTTCCAATTTGGATACCTTTTATTTCTTGTCTGATTACTATGGCTAGAACTTCCAATACTATGTTAAATAATAGTGGTGAGAGTGGTCATTCTTATCTTGTTTCAGATTTTAGTGGGAAGGCTTTGAGCATTTCATCATTGAGTATTATGTTGGCTGTGGGTTTGTCATAAATAGCTTTGATATATATTACCCTTCTACCCACTTTGGTAAGAGGTTTTATCACGAATAGGCATTGAATTTTATCAAATGATTTTTCTGCATCTATTGAGATGATCATGTAGTTTTTGTCTTTTATGAATGTGTTCTGTCACATTGATTTTGCATATGCTGAACCATCCTTGTGACTGCGGGATGAATAAGATACAGACTTGAAATGAAAGATGTCTGAGACAATTCCCTTCTACCCTTCCTTATTACTCACCCACAGTAGGTTTCCAGTCTGTACACTTGCTCTTTGATGAGGGACATGAGCTTCAGGAAAGATCCTTCTTGGCATTGAGAGATTAAAAAGCCACTGAATGCTAGTTAAAACAGACTCTTGATGCTTTCAGAGAAAGGTCTTGATCAAAAAGGAGAAATGTGAAAATTAATCAAGGCAAATCTCACTAAAACAGAAATGAGAGATCAGAAGGGGGAGCTCTCATGTATATACTACACAGCCCAACTACAGATCCTAACAGAGAGTTGTACTTTACACCTCTGGCAGGAGGTGACACAACTTTATTATCACTGGGAGGAGGAAGGAAACTTTTTTTCTCCTTGCCTGGCAACTGCTCAGCCAATGAAAAAAAACCACTATCCTTTAACTCAGTTTCCTTCAGTGGACTTTTTGTTTCTAACTTTCCCTTCTCTTCTATAGAAGAGTTTCCTGTCTTTTCTTTGCTGGATTTGCATGTGGTTTGCCATAGTTGTGTATCCCAAATTACAACTGTTTGCTGCTGCTGAATAAATCTGTTTTTCTGGTAACTGCTGTATAATTGTTTTATACTCTCACACAAATTATATTCATTTCCCAAATTGTTTCTTACTCTCACACAAATTATATTCAATAAACTAAAATTTATCTTAGGTTCAGCTTACATATGTTAACATTTCACTCACTCATAACGGTGTAAGTGATTATCTTGCCGAGTCAGATAATTTTCTAATATTGGAAGAGTCTTTCCTCAGCTTTCTGTGCTATTCGCAGTGTAAGAACTGCAAACAACAACATGCTTTTAGTTTAATTTGCATTATTATAAACATTATCCTAATCACTGTTTTAAGTCTAAACAAGAGGTGGGCCAATTTCTATCAGGGACCAGAGAGTAAATATTTCACTTTGTAGGCTTCACCATCTCTTTCCAAATGGTTCATCTCTTCCATCGTAGTGTGAAAGTGGCCATAGACGATACATAAGTGAATGGACAATGCTGTATTCCAATAAAACTTTATTTATAAAGACACATGCTAAGCAGGCCCTAGTTTTCCAAACTCTGGTCTGGACAATCAAGAAGACAACAAATCATTAGCCCTGCTGCTTGCCAGTTTCCCTTGTGTTAATATTCTCACCATGGGCTACTTCAGGTTACCAACATGCAGTTACTGAAAGTAAAATCAGAGTTACATAGAAGCGTGCTATTTATAGCATTCCAAGCATACAGACCAGGGAGACATAACCAACCTCAACAGCACAGATAATAATGGAATATGATAAAATAATTAAAAGTGGTGAATGTGTAGTACTTAATACCTGTTTTTAATATCATTAATTTTAGTTAAATTTTTGTTAATGACTCTAATTAAAAACTGGCTCACAAAACACCTAAAAATTGAACAACTGGATCTCACAAACCAGTGTCAGCCAGCTGATTCCAGACTCCAGTCTTCTGCCAGTCCCCTCCAAGAAGTAATAACCAATCCATTTCCTGCTCCTTGTACCCTTTCAAGCTTTAGGAAAATGTTGGCTTCTGAAAGAAGTCAGAAACCTGGTCTCTGGGTATGTATCCTACTCCCCCACAAGCTAACGTCTATAAAAGCACCTCCTCTTCCAGTTATTATTTATACATCTGCCCCTCAGGTAATTACATTTCTGACCAGACTCGCAGTGTCTTAGAACTTACAGAACCAAACCATGTGTTTGGTTCTCATGTGTTTATATTGTGAGTCACATCTGGTCAGAAAGAATTCCTGTATGCTTTAGAAGTTTCTAAAATTACAGCTTTGCCCAGTCCGGAAACCAGTAACTTAGGGCAGAACGTGAGAAGGACGGAAGGTAGACGTGCAAGCAGAATCAGTTGGTCTGTATTTTCACTCAGCACCAGCCTTCACAATGGAATCTTGAACAACCACCGATTTCACTTCAGTCTCCGTTTCCTCCTTTTTCCAAACCAAGGATGGTAATAATGCTTCATACTCTTAAAGTTTATGAGGGCAGATATTGCTAACATGATTTGAGAACACTGGCTAAGGGTGTGTCGGAAATGTAGGTCATCATTTATCATCTGGACATGAATGTGAGGCATTGAAGACTGTAATTCCATGAATGTGAATAAACACTTTAAGCTCTGAAAAATGTGCTTCGGTTGTTAGGGCAAATGGAAACCACCAGCTTTGAAATTTCCTTTTTTCATTTTTATCTTCATTTCCTTCAGCATGCTTTCCCCTTCTTCCTATGTCCTAAGTAACTGAGAGGTAATGGCTTAATATATTCATTTACCTTTATGTACCCTTTGGACCTGGAATAGAAAGTTTATGGCACCAAAATCACCATTTCCATGTCCCTCCTTTCTCTATTCTTCCTTTCCTACTCTATACATCCCATCCTTTTATCCCCTTTCTTCCTTCTTTCACTTTTTCTTTTTTCTTACTTGCCAGACTACATGTAAACTCAAACATTCCAACCCGTTACCCTTAAATCTGTTTGAGGCATTAAGTTACATAATGATGTATATGCTTCTCCTTTAAATAAGAGGCAACCTAGATTTGAATGGTCATTGAATCCGTATTTATTAAGCCATTATATTACATCATCCTTTTTCTGTTTTCCAAGTTACTTCCAGGTTCTGCTTTTCACTTTGCTGTGTGTACATATGCCAAAAGACAACCGTCTAACGAAACAAGCAGAAACACAGGATTTAGGTACTAGAGTTCATTCTAGTAAAGCACGACCTTTGCATAATAACTCTTCACAATACATTTCATGTATTTCGCCAAACCCAGTTGGGTTCGTGCTTTGGTCTCATGAGAATGCCAACCAGCCCATGGGCTTTCCAGAGTCCAACCTGTCTCCCTGTTATGAAGACCAGTATGAAAATCTGTACACTTAATATCTTTGATTGAATCCTTCTTTCCTGGCATTCTATATAAAACTAAAATTTTCAAAGCCATATCAAGTTGGGAAATATATTTCTCTTTTTCAGTGGAACATCAGATTTATACTGGGCTTCCCAGGTGGCTCAGATGGTAAAGAATCCCTCGCAATACAGGAGACGCAAGAGATGCATGTTTGGAGTAGAAAATGTCAACCTGCTCCAGTGTTCTTGCCTGGAAAATCCCATGGACAGAGGAGCCTGGCAGGCTACAGTTCATGGGGTTGCAAAAGAGTTGGACATGACTTTGCAATTAAACAACAGTATTCTGTTGAGGAGGGTAGTTGTGAAAGGGCTATCTAGCTCTGGGTTTTCTTTGCCCCTTGTATGTGTATGGATGGGAAAGAGAAAATGCTTGCTTTTATATCAGTTATGATTAGCTACAAGTAATTGTAGTGAGCTTTGCTGAAATTCCTCATCCTAATGATGCAAACAGAAATCACGGAGCACAGAGCTTCAGGTTTCCGAGGTGACTCACAGAGTCTAGCAGTTCATCTTGGAAGTCTTCGCAGGCCTATTTTGGGCTGTTCTCCACACATGGCAAGGCTGAAGAATCCCAGGTGTTCAGGCTGAGAGCAAAGTGAGAGCGTGAGGATTGCCCTCCAAAGCAAGAACATGCTCATTAAAGCAGGTTTCTGGTGGGAGGTGGGTCACCTGGCAGTTCTGCATTTCTCCTTGAGTTGACCCCTTTCCTTGTTAGAGAGGGGGTCTGAGGTCCAAATGCATCTAGGTTTAATGAGTTGCAGTTCACTGGGGACCCAGAGAGGGCAAAGAAGTGCCTCCTGGGTGAACCAAGAAGAGTATACTATTTATTTCATGGATACTGTACTGCCTAAAAAATGTAAAATTTTTTCTTCTGTGAGATCTTTCTACTCCTTGGAAGTCTGAAATGGCATATGTGAATATAGAAGACCTACAGCTAACAGGCTTATCAAGTTAGTTGGATTAATGATTCTCCATGATAAAACACTAAACTCTTTAAAATGATCAGAAGGCATTCATCTCTCTATCTCAAATGAGGATAGAATAAACTTAGAGAAATTCTTCTCTGCAGATGTTGGTTGGCTAATTAGGAGAAAAGATCTTTGAATAATAGATTAGGGAATCAGGCCACACCATACTGATTGTTTTAATCTGACAAATACTTGTTAACAGCAAGAATACTTTGTCTTGCAGGACATATTTTAATGACACAGTGAATAAATGTGCATCCTGATGAAATCAAAAGTGAGAAGTTGTATGTAATAAAATTGAATAGCAAAATGGCAATTTATATATGGCCAAGGCTAGGATTTTATATAAAATATAAAGGATGTGATGTCTGTATAAGAATATGCATGATGACTACAGCAGCGTCAAAGCCCTCAAGAAGCATCAAATGTGTATCAGAAGCTAAGCTGAGCATTAACTTGGCATTAAGTGCCATGGAAAAAAAAAGATTTTTTTCCTTTGCCATATTTTGAAAGACGTTTCCATTATTTAAAAGTACGAGTTCTTTTGTCAGTATTTTAGAAATAAATATGAATGCAATTAAAGTATATGAAAACCTTTTCTACTATTAGCATGAAAATTCAACTGCAAAGGAAAACTCGATGCTTTCTGAATCAATATGCTAAATATCTTTATAGAATCACTTAGGTTGCTGCTGCTGCTGTTCAGTTGCTAAGTCCTATCCGACTCTGAGACCCCATGGATGAAGCATGCCAGGCTTCCCTGTCCTTCACCATCTCCCAGAGTTTGCTCAAATTCATGACCATTGAGTCAGTGATGCTATGCTATCTAACCATCTCATCCTCAGCAGCTTCCTTTTCCTCCTGTCTTCAATCTTTCCCAGCATACAGGGTCTTTTCCAGTGAGTTGTCTCTTCACATCAGGCAGCTAGAGTATTGGAGCTTCAGCTTAGCTTCAATCCTTCCAATGAATTCCAGTATTGATTTCCTTTAGGACTGACTGGTTTGATCTCCTTGCAGTCCAAGGGACTCTCAAGAGTCTTCGCCAATACCACAATTTGAAAGTATCAATTTTTTGGTGCTCAGCCTTCTTTATAGTCCAACTCTGACATCTGTACATGACTAATGGAAAACCATAGCTTTGACTATACAGACCTTTGTCGGCAAATTGATGTCTTTACTTTTTAATATGCTGTCTAGGTTTGTCATAGTTTTCCTTCCAAGGAGCAAGTATCTTTTAATTTCATGGCTGCAGTCACCTATCCACAGTGATTTTGGAGCCCAAGAAAACAAAATCTTTCAGTGCCTCCACTTTTCTATTTGCCATGAAGGATGGAACTGGATGCCATAATCTTAGTGTTTTGAACATTGAGTTTCAAGGCAGTTTTTCCACTCTCTTCTTCCACTTTCCTCAAGAGGCTCTTCAGTTCTTCTTCACTTTCTACCATTAAGTGGTATCATCTGCATATAGGAAGTTGTTGACCCTTCTCCTGGCACTCTTCATTCCAGCTTATGATTCATCCAGTCCAGCATTTCACATGATACACTCTGCATATAGGTTATACAATGTAAAATTACATAATTTATTATATAAATTTGCTTTATCCTATTTGAATAAAAGTTCTAAATCTTTGGAATTTAAATATAAATACTTCCTATTTTTTATGGATTCTGTAACTCTAGTCAATTCACTCAATTTTCTTTGCTTTGACTTCCCCACTGAAAAATGTGGATTGTGAGATAATTCTACCTCCTTATCATACTACATAGGAATCAGTTAAACTGAACACAAGTAAAATTATTATATGATGTAATAAATGTATTACATAATGGTATTAATAGTCTTAAAATTTTCAATTATCATGACTGAAATTGCATAATTTTCCAATTAGATGAAATATAAGTATATGATCCAAATCATCATTGGGCATATCTGGTTGGCTGGGGAGGAAACTGATTCAACAAATACCATTTATTGTCTACTGTGTGCCAAGCATTTTGTATGAACTATTTCATTTGAATAGTTCACATTTCATATGAATGTGTTGACACTTTGAGGTAAATACCACTATAAAGGTTTACTTGATAAATGAGAAAACCAGGACTCATGAAAGTCACTTGCTTTCAATAGGAGGTGAGAAAGACCAGGATTTGGACCCTGTCCTCTTTGATTCCGTAGTCTAAGTTCTTCCTCATACTTTGTGACTGCCTCTCCAAATTAGGTTCCCTGATCCCAAACTCTGCAATACCGCATAAAGCCCGACATCAGCACACATGGAATGCTGCAGTTGTTTGTCAGTATAACACTTCTGAGATCTTTCTTTCTTTCCAAAATTCAAATCGAAATGCATGCCCTTTGTCATCTAAATGAAAATAAGCATAGGAGAATCTGTCCCCTGTGAGCTAGTAGGCGGGAGATAGGGAAACATTAGGTCTTCTGCTTTGTTAACTGTGTGGGTTTGATAAGAAGATGATGCATTTTCTTTAGAGACGATCAAATATTTCTCATCTATTCATGAAAGCTTCAAATAGAACAGTTAAGCCAGTATTCATTTGCCACTGCCAGGAAAAAAAATGTAACCATGCATTATTTGGAAGTTTCTTTTTCATCTTTGGAATTGTAATAAATATCTTTTCACCACATCCAAACAGGAAAAATGCTATGATGGTCCAGGAAAATGACAGTAGATGCATAAGTATTATGAATAATCGGTGTGGAATTAAGTAACATAAATAAGTTAGCCACTGACTTCATGTACTCACTTAGTATGCATTTTATCTGAACAAGTATTTAAATTTTGGCAATTTTCCAAAACAATTATTTTAAAAGGTAATATGTAAATTAGTTTAAATTTTAGAAAAAGGGAAACAAATATACTCTAAATACTGGGGGAAATAATATACAATGTTTTTTTTTTAATAGTAATTTCTTGAGGATGTACATCTGCTTCTTAAACAGAAAAAACTTTAAAACATTTATGTAGTATAAATTGCTATGGCTTTCAGCTCAGAAAAGAAAGTTTTCCAAAACCATATTTAATTGTTTGAACCTCCTAGAACAGGCTGGGCTTCCCAGGTGGCACTAGTGATAAAGAACCCAGCTGCCAACATGGGAGACTTAAGAAATAAGGATTCAATCCCTGGGTCAGGAAGATCTCTTCGAGGAGGGTACAGCAACCCCTCCGGTACTCTTGCCTGGAGAATCCCATGGACAGAGGAGCCTGGCAGGCTGCAGTCCATGGGGTTGCAAAGAGCTGGACATGACTGAAGTGACTTAGTGTGGCACAGCATAGCACATAACAGGTTAGCTTAGTTTTGTTTTTCTGAATATGCATGTTTTTCTTAATGATATATATTATAAACAGTAAATATCACAGTGAGTTCAGTTCACTTTTTAAAGTGTTAGGAGGGTCCAAAATGAAGAACAACTAAACCCCAGGGAGGAATCCAATTATTCAGAAACAACTACCTATGTAAAAGCTTCATCCAAATGAGGATTTTTGTACGATGTCAATGAGCTCCTTTTACTAAACATAGACATTTACCATTGCTAATAACACTTTATCCCCAGGCGGTACAATTTTCCCAGTGCTAAGTAGCAACACAAAAATGCACAACAATTATTCCTCCTAGGAAAAAAATCCTGCCACGTTCAATTTATATTATCAGTTTCCAAAAACACTGGAACATAAAAAATACACCACATAAACATTCACTCTACATAAAACTAATCCTCAGAACTGTTTTCCAGCCTGCCAGATGTTTTCCTCCTTTATTATAAATTAACAGTAGTGATATATCAAGGATACAGAGGAATTCACAAATGTGTTAACACTCTTGCTGCCTCGTGTGTAGGCACCTTATTCATGTGCAATAAATACATATATATACACAGACATAAATATATATACACACTCACATACATTAAAATTTATACTTGGTATCTTCTAACTGAAAGGCTGCTCTAAAAGATACAGAAGTTGTATTTCCATTAAGCTAATTTGTGTTATTCTATTCCACCTCATCCTGTTAACTGACAGGCAAAGAGGATGAAAAGATTCTCTCGTTTGCTTTCACGAGAAAATGCCACTGTGAGTGTGTTAATGTTACAATAATCCTATCATACTCCAGTTCTTTTTAAGTGACTCCGGAGAAGCAATCCAAGATCAAGAGAAGAGCTGATAGAGTCTAGAAGCACAAGCTGGAACTATCCAGGCAGGACATGTCACTGCACCCGTGCGGCCCGGTGGTTCAGAGCAGGAGAGGTAGAGGGGAAACATGCTCACATGCACAGACATCACTGCACACGCGTACACAGAATACATCGTAAGCAGCGTCTCCTAGTGTTACCTGGAACTTCTTTATCAGATGGCACGCTGTTCACATCAAACTGTGGCTGAATCAGATCTGCTCAGACAAGCAGAAAGAAATGTCTTTCCAGGAACAGCTCCAGTGTCCGAAGCCTGTTGCAGTTCTGGTATCAGATCAGTGAAGTTTCTCTTTCCAGTCCTACCAAGAGCATGGGATCTTTAAACCTTTGCAGCCTATTACTGCTTCCCAAAATCAGGCTAATAACAGTCCCAGGCCATCACTTTGGTTTTACACAGCATCTCCAAATGCTTTAGAGTCACCTGGGTGATAAGTGTACTGTGGGCTATTATTAGCAGTATTCAAAGCTCAAGCAGTGTAGAGAGGACAGGTCAGAATCATACTCAATACAGTCTTGATCTTTTGGTCAACACCATAAATCAGTTCAGTTCAGTTGCTCAGTCATGTCCGAGTCTTTGTGATCCCATGAACTGCAGCACGCCAGGCCTCCCTGTCCATCACCAGTTCCTGGAGTCCACCCAAACCCATCTCCATCAAGTCGGTGAAGCCATCCAACCAGCTCATCCTCTGTGGTCCCCTTCTCCTCCTGCCCCCAATCCTTCCCAGCATCAGGGTCTTTTCAAATGAGTCAACTCTTCACATGAGGTAGCCGACGTATTGGAGTTTCAGCTTCAGCATCAGTCTTTCCAGTGAACACCCAGGACTGATCTCCTCTAGGATGGACTGGTTGGATCTCCTTGCAGTCCAAGGGACTCCCAAGAGTCTTTCCCGACACCACAGTTCAAAAGCATCAATTCTTCGGCACTCAGCTTTCACTATAGTCCAACTCTCACATCCATACATGACCACTGGAAAAAAGGAAAGATACAAGCATCTGAACACAGAGTTCCAAAGAATAGCAAGAAGAGATAAGAAAGCTTTCCTCAGTGATCAATGCAAAGAAATAGAGAGAAACAACAGAATGGGAAAGACTAGAGATCTCTTCAAGAACATTAGAAATACCAAGGGAACATTTCATGCAAAGATGGGCTCGATAAAGGGCAGAAATGGTATGCACCTAACAGAAGCATAAGATATTAAGAAGAGGTGGCAAGAATACACAGAACTGTACAAAAAAGATCTTCACGACCCAGATAATCACGATAGTATGGTCACTCACCTAGAGCCAGACATCCTGGAATGTGAAGTCAAGTGGGCCTTAGAAAGCATCACTACGAACAAAGCTAGTGGAGGTGATGGAATTCCAGTGGAGCTATTTCAAATCCTGAAAGATGATGCTGTGAAAGTGCTG
>SJYQ01096443.1:101215-124194 GCA_006410935.1 Redunca redunca | reverse complement strand
GGCAGGAGGAGAAGGGGAATACAGAGGATGAGATGGCTGGATGGCATCACCGACTCGATGGATGTGAGTCTGAGTAAACTCCGGGAGTTGGTGATGGACAGGGAGGCCTGGCGTGCTGCAATTCATGGGGTCGCAAAGACTCAGACATGACTGAGCGACTGAACTGAACTGAACTGAACTGACTAGATGGACCTTTGTTGGCAAAGTAATGTCTCTGATTTTTAATATGCTGTCTAGTTTGGTCATAACTTTCCTTCCAAGAGTAAGCGTCTTTTAATTTCATTGCTGCAATCACCATCTGCAGTGATTTTGGAGCCCAGAAAAATAAAGTCAGCCACTGTTTCCCCATCTATTTGCTATGAGGTGATGGGACCAGATGCCATGATCTTAGTTTTCTGAATGTTGAGCTTTAAGCCAACTTTTTCACTCTCCTCTCTCACTGAAAGATAAATTGATGTACAATTCAATCTAGGGCAAAACTGCTTATCTTCTCAATGAGAGAAGTAAAAACTTGTGACAGTAATCACAATTTCAACATCACTAATTGCCTTCTGTTTACTCTGCTTCCTCTAGGAGGTTTCGATGCTACCTTAATTATCACTGTTGTTTTATGCGTATTAATTAATGGTTTAAGTTTTGTGCTTTTATCCTGAGGCGTTTTATAAAGGGAAATATTGTTAACAAACCAAAATGTTACCCTGTAATTCTTCATCTTAGCCAGCTGCACAGGTGTAATGGAGCGCTTGGCTTGTTTTCCATTCCCCCTCTGGCAGGCTGAGAATACTCGTTATGAAGCCTAGTTAGGATCAGCAGAGCATCTTAATGGATGTCAGTGATAAAGTTCTCTGGCTAAGACCATCCCTTCATGTTTGGATAACAGTGGTCACCAAAAGCTTGCCTGGGACTTCCCATGATAGAAGGCTATAGACCCTGAAGGGGACAGGGAGGTGCAGGGCTCTGTTCTAGAGCAGAGGCCACAATGAAAGGTTAGCTTAGGTGAGATGCTATTTTGGAAAATGTCTGCTACAGAGTAGACACTTACTGAATGCTCAGCTTAGGTTTAGCTTAGGTTAAATCACTTTGATGTGGGGAGAAGGGAAGGAGGATGGGAGGGAGACAGCTTGGGTTAAAAATGCTATGCACTAGAAAACAAACTTACACTTAGGGGAAAGGAGGGGAATAAATTAGTAGCTTGGGATTAATAGATATACACTGCTATATATAAAATAAACAATAAGGTCCTACTGAACAGCATAGGAAACTATATATAGTACCCAAATAACCTATAATAGAAAAGAATCTGAAAAGAACATATGTGTGTGTGGGTGTGGGTGTGTGACTGAATCATTTTGCTGTATACCAAAAACTAACCCAGCATTGTAAAGCAACTATAGTTCAATAAAAAAAAAAGTTATATCCCATGAGCCTATCAATCAAAGTCCATCACTGACAGTATTTTAGATATTTTTCTATGCATTTTTGTTTATAGTTATCAATTACACAAAATTTATATAGTTTCGTATCATGGCATCCAGTCCCATCACTTCATGGCAAATAGATGGGGAAACAATGGAAACGGTGAAGACTTTATTTTCTTGGGCTCCAAAATCACTGCAGCTGGTTACTGCAGCCATGAAATTAAAAAGCTATGACCAACCTAGACAGCATGTTAAAAAGTGGAGACATTACTTTGCCAATAAAGGTCCATATAGTCAAAGCTATTGTTTTTTCAGTGGTCATGTATGCACCTGAGAGTTGGACCATAAAGGTAGCTGAGTGCCAAAGAACTGATGCATTTGAACTGTGGTGTTGGAGAAGACTTCTAAGAGTCCCTTGGACGGCAAGGAGATCCAACCAGTCCATCCTAAAGGAAATCAATCCTGAATACTCTTTGGAAGGACTGATGCTGAAGCTCTAATACTTTGGCCACCTGATGAGTAGAGCTAAATATTTAGAAAAGACCCTGATGCTGGAAAGATTGAAGACAGGAGAAGAAGGGGACAACAGAGGACAAGATGGTTGGATGGCATCACTGACTCAATGGACATGAGTTTAAGCAAACTCTGGAAGATGGTGAAGGACAGGGATGCCTGGCGTGCTGCAGTCCACGGGGTCACAAAGAGTTGGACATGACTGAGCGACTAAATGACAAAATCCTGGTTTTTGCTGACTTCCCAGGAGACTGAGTGGTAAAGAATGTACCTGCCAATACAGGAGGCACAGGTTTGATCCCTGGATCAGGAAGATCCCCTGGAGGAGGAAATGGCAACCTACGCCAGGATTCTTGCCTGGAGAATCCCATGGTTAGAGGAGCCTGGTGGGCTACAATGCATGGGGTCGCAGAGAGTCAGACACACCTGAATGTACACACACATCCTGATTTTCCCGCTACTTAAATGTAAACAAATCTTCAAATGCTGTGACTAAAGTATCACTAAATGTTCTGTTATTTAGTGAGCAGGCAGCTGTGTATCAGATACCATACATGTTGGGTCACAATATGTCTTAAGCTGAGAAAATTATTGTATAATGGCATTTCCACTCTTTTTTTCTTGGATGTTTCCTTCTTATTCTCATTTTTATTTAGGGAAGGTTTCCTCCCATAGAAACTGAGATCTTTACACTAGTGAGGGAAACAGTAACAACTTGGAAATTTGAAGGGAAATGGAAATCTCCTTTAGCTCAGTAATTGACTTATCAGAGTCTGGCATTCTTGTAGCTTATAATAAAGGCATCACTTCCAGTTAAGATTTGTGGTGTTCATCGCTGACCTCAGACTTGATCTTTGAAAAACATGAAATACGACAAATGAACTTTGACAGAAATATATTTAGTGACTAGTTTGCTGACATACACAGGTAAGAGAGAGAAAACGGCTGGTTTTCACACACACACAAGCTAATTTGCATCTGGCTCTGCATCCTCAAGAGCTGTCTGTAGGGCCTAGTTCTCAGCAGCAGGAGGAGTCCTGCAGGGTGCACCCAGCATCCATGCCCGTGGACCAGGCACTATCTATCTGGAGCCAACACTATGGGCCAGAAGAGTCTGCACCTTCCTTGTTAAAATGCTCTGTTTGCAGCCAGTGAGATAAATATTTACTTCCCGTAACCTTTACTTGTGTAAGATGATTTCACTCAAGGGATGGGGAAAAAAATCAGCTTTCCAGAAATAGAAGGTCTTTCTATAAAATGTCCTGAGTTAAATATTTTTTAAAAACCTCTATATAATTATATCTCATCTGTTATTAGTTATAGGATTATGTTTAGTCGGTAAGTCATGTCCGACTCTGAGACCCCATGGACTACAGACCACCAGGCTCCTCTGTCCATGGGATTTCCCAGGCAAGAATACTCGAGTGAGTTGCTATTTCCTTTTCCAGGGGATCTTCCCAACCCTGGGATTGAACCAGAGTCTCCTAAATTGGCAGAGGGATTCTTTGCTGCTGAGCCACCATGGAAGCCCATAGTTACAGTCTTAGCTCTGCCTAAATTCCTTCCTTTCCTGCTTCATGAGTGTTTACGAAAAACCATTTAACAAGCCTGAACACCTGCAAAATGGTATCAAACACAAATCCAGCATTCGAAAGACAGGAGCTGGCATGTAGCTCCAAACAGAGCCTTAATTACTTGCTAAGAGTAATTAATGAAAATGACTGCACTTAAATATATTCAAAGATTTGGAAACCATTCATTCCAAGTGTCCTTCCACACACAAATCCAAAATATGAATTGTATTTGATGTCTGAGGTCTGCAGCCTAGACCAGTTTTAACCCATTGTGGAAGAACGCCAGGGCCATCGAGTGATTAAGGGCACAAAAGAAAAAATACTTCAGCAAATGTAACTGAGTAAAAATTTCATGCATTTTTGCAGTTCCAAGTAGTTGAGTATTAAATGATAGTCTTCTTGATCAGAGCATTTCATGACCAATTTACATGTGATTAAACCGATCTGTCAGATGGTTTGCAGAATACATTTTTCTGGTTTGGTAACAGAAGCGATTCTTCTTTCTGTTCCTCTAAAATCAAGATATTCAAAATGTAGCTGGTGGACCAGCAGCCTTGACATTGAGCTGGTGAGAAATGCAGGATCTCAGCTGCACTCCAGAACTTCTGAACCAGCCGCTCTCTAGGTAACTTACTCACTGTGGTTTGAGAAGCACTGATCTAAAACAAGTCTGCACATCTTACAAAGGAGAGATGGGCTCTTTCATTTTCAGAACTAATTATTAAAATTAAGTCAAAAATTTTATTTTTATTCTAAATTTTAAACTTTTACATATTTAAGTCAACTCAATGAGTAAAACATTAGCATGACTTTAAATTTTTTCTAGAAATTCTCTCATACAGTTGGTGATTTGTTAAAATGGTCCCAAACAATGTGTAAGTAAATTGTTATAGAATAAGAGGATAACTCTTGATTCAAGAAAAAAAAATTATCAATGACAGATCTAACAGCTAGTTTTGTCTATTGTAATATTTTTTAACAGACAAGTTATTTTGCCCTTATTTATCAAACAGTTTGTGCCTTGTATGCGACATTTTCAGAATTTATGAAAACAGCATTACGCTGTAAATTATCCAGAAAAATTCTAAAAAGCTTTGTTCAGATCAAGACTAACCTCTACTGGATTGTGATTGTCTTTCTAGAAATCCAAAAAAGTTGAGGTTTGCTCAGTCTTTACTAAGGAAGAGCAATTGCTCTGTTTACTCTTGACATAATCTGCCTTCACTTTCTGAAATAAACTGAAACTCCTAATGAATAATATGCATGTTTCCTGAAGAACATATTATCTAAATAATAATTTAGAGCTATGATATAACATTTTACTGCCAAATCATGAGGTCAGATTTAATTGGTTCACTTACATAAGCCAATTACATATTTTCTCCTTAAGTTTAAATATTGTAATACATCATCTTCAATCCTTTAAAAATAAATTCATTTCAGGAAAAAAAAACTTAAAGGGCAAATAGTGTGGTATAAGGGTAAAGTAACTTAGCTTGATTAAATTGCTTCAACTCTTCGTAAGATGTACATTGAAACAGAATGAGCATCTCTGATAAGAGTTCTTCTCATCTGCAAACTGTCCATAAAAATCACATCTTTTCATTTTATAGATGCTTAAATGAGCATCAGTTAATTAAAGGGAAACTAACTTATGCAATTAAAATTGTTAATCAGTTATGCAAAATTAACCAACAGTGGTATAAAAATGCATAAAAGTCTGTCCCTCTTTTTAACTCTGTAAGTGATATGTTCCTGATGACAGGATGGAGAAAACGCAAAAGGAGAAAAGGGTAACCATGAGAAAGTGTGTGTGTGTGTGTGTGTGTGTGTGTGATTTTCTTCCCCAAAAAAGCACAGCTTTGATTACAGTTCTTTCTACTCAAAAACTTTCAGCTGCTCACTGTCTAAGTTCTCAACTCTAATGGCTAAAATTCTTCCATGATTTTGTCCCAAACTATGTTACCAGTTGAAGGTGAAAGTGTCAGTCGCTCAGTCAGACTCTTTGCGACCCCATAGACTGTAGCCCCGCAGGCTCCTCTGTCCATGGGATTCTCCACGCGAGAATACTGGAGTGGGTTGCCATTCCCTCCTCCAGGGGATCTTCCCGACCCAGGGATTGAACCCATTTCACACACTGAAGGCAGATCCTTTACCATCTGAGTTACCTCCCACTAATTGCCATCTTTTCTTCTTGCTCCAGTCAAACCAAACCACTTGTTGTTTGCCTTATATAACCTGAGTTTTTCCTTTCCATGCTTTTGTTCACACCGTTTCTATTGATTAGACTATTCTCTCTCTAACACCATTTCACCGTACCCCACCCCCTATCATAACCCCAAAGTGGGAAAATCCTACTCTTTGTCAAGATGCTTAGAGCTTCCTATAACAGAGTACTCAACTAACTGCTTTAAACAATACAGACTTTTACTATATACATAGCAATAAGTTCTGAGATAGAGCCATGTGCTTGCTTTCAGTCTACTTAGCTATCTTTAGCATGTTGGCCACTGTTTTGAGGCTTGTTTCCTTATAGTCACAAGAGAGTTGCCACTGCTCCAGGCATCCCTTTCTATGTCAACAGAGGAATTGAGAAATTCCTATGTACTTAGCAAACCTCTGCTAAGGTGCTAATTGAAAAGAATCATCTGTGCTTATTCTCTAGCTTCAAAGAAGGCAAGAAATGTAAGCATCTACAGTCATACTTTCAGCCTCAAAAATGGGAGATGGGCTATACTATCCAGGAGGAGAATGGGACAGATGGGACTGGTGAACAACAATTGCCTCTAGTCCTCCAAAGTCCAGATCTAATAACTGTGACACCATGAAGCCCTCTCCAAGTCATCCACTAAGTTACGTCTCCTTTGGATTTACACAGCACTGTGTAGCTTTTATATTCACATTTTACTCTGCTTTATGTGTATGCTTGCCTCATTTCCACTGTGAGAATGCATCAGTCCTACCTGGTTCATCTTTTATTCCCATATCCTCTGGCATAGTCCTTGACCTTAGAAAGTGTTAAATAAATACTTCCTGAAAACCTCACTAATTTGGACCACAGTTAGATGATTCACTAGCTACACGGGGAAATAAAAAAAGACCTATCATCACCTCCTCCAGGGGGGGAAAAACACACACACACCACTTAGAGCTTTCACCACATTTGTAATTAATAGAAATGTTGCTTTTCAATAAGCCAAGTACAGAAGTAACAGAAACAAAATTAAAACTAGAGAGAGGCTGACCTTATTCTCTCTACCAACAAAATAAAAACAAGCAGAAGAACATCCTGTGCTGTTTTCTCAAGAATGGCCCACTAGCTTCTGGATGAAGGAGACTCTCAAGGGTTCATCCTAAAGGGATCCCAGACTCAACCAATTTAGACCAAGAGGATCAGGGCTGCCTACCAGGGACAGAGGAGCAATGAGCTAGGAGTATCCTGAGGGTTTCATAGAGCAAGGCTACCATATCACTGCTGGACTTGAAATCGAAGAACTTGTAAGAGAGAGAAATTTACTTCTACTGAGTTTTTTGCCACTCACAACTAAACCTAATCCAAATGAAAGCGTCCACTCTACCCTGGAGACTATGGTACTACAAGTGCCTTTGGAGCTGGTCAGGGCATCTAGAAGTCATTGCCAGTAGGGAAGTCCTCTTGAGTTAAGCCTCAACCCAGCTTGGAACTCAGCTCAACTTGAAGACAAACCAACACTAGTTCTATCCAGTCAAGTACAATCAACTGTCTGCACTCACTTCTCTCGGCAAGATGTTGGTCGCCTATTGAGTTTCTCAAGCAAAACAAAGGACACTAACTAGGATTGCCATCCTAATCAAAATTGCTGATTGTGTTTCTTTAAATGCCGTTTCTTCTGCCACAGAGTGATAGACCTGAATCAGACCTTCCCAATGGAAAAGCAGCTTACCTCCATCCAAGCAGTAGATGAGACACATGGAAAAACCTGACTTAGTGGTTCCTTGCTTTTTATTTATATTGCTGTATCTTTCACTAAAGCTTATCAAACTAACACTGTGGCAACTCGCACAAGCAAAAGAGTCAACTGAACAGGAAGAAAAGTCAGTCTAAAAGTGCATTTTGTATTTTATTCTAAAGATCAGTTTAACTGAAAAGTTGTTTCTTTGGACCAATAGAGTCAGTTAAAACAAGAAGCAGCTGGTTTGTACATGAAGATGCAGGTAGCTTGAAAAATATCCTTTCACAGCACATGTCAGGGTTTATGTAAACAGCAGAGGAATCTCTGAAGCTGGGCCTTGCTGAGGACAGTGGGATTAATACCCTGGCAGACACACAAGAAGGGCAGGAATGCTTGTTCTCAGTTTCTCCACCCAGAGGGCAACTGTCCAGCCAAGATTAAGCTGAAAAGACATGACAGATTATTCTAAATTCTAACAGGGAGTGTTTCACAACCAATCTGATTCAAATGACAAACACAGACCTCAGACCATATAATTAAGGTCAAAACATTCAAGAGAAGGCTTGAATTGTCTGATTTATCTAACTGGTCTTATCATACTGTGTTGTTAAGTTAGTCACTCAGTCGTGTCCGATTCTTTGTGACCCTATGGACTGTAGGCCACGAGGCTCTTCTGTCCATAGGATTCTCCAGGCAAGAATACTGGAGTGGTTTGTGATCCCCTATTATACTGATATTCAAAACCAAGATTCACTTGGTGGAAAACAGTTCCCCAAAATGGGTGCAGCCAGTCGCATAAAACTGATCATTTAAAGCCACAAAGGAAATCTACAAACCCATTTGGTACTGAAAGTAAAATATTAATACTACCTTTCTTAAAGAAAGTACTGGGTTTTTGTTTTTTGTTTTTAAACTATTGTGATTCTCTTTCCATTTGAGATTTGCAAACTGAATTCTCATGTTACTGTCTTCCATATACAATATCTTATTCAGGGCCTTATATTTACCATTTCTTCACATACATTACATACTACTGAAATGTAGTGATTGTGTATTTATACTTTAACTTTAGAAAATGAAAACCTAACCAGTCCATTCTGAAGGAGATCAGCCCTGGGGTTTCTTTGGAAGGAATGATGCTAAAGCTGAAACTCTGGCCACCTCATGCGAGGAGTTGACTCATTGGAAAAGACTCTGACGCTGGGAGGGATTGGGGGCAGGAGGAGAAGGGGACGACAGAGGATGAGATGGCTGGATGGCATCACTGACTCGATGGATGTGAGTCTGAGTGAACTCCGGGAGTTGGTGATGAACAGGAAGGCCTAGCGTGCTGAGATTCATGGGGTCGCAAAGAGTCGGACACGACTGAGCGACTGAACTGAACTGAACTGAAGGACTTTGAACCTGAAATTATTTTGGTGACTTATATACATAATCCTCTATACCATACTCATTAAAGAGAAACCTGTTTTATATAGTCTTAATTTCTCTAAGAATGTATAGCACTGTGGTTATCTCGGTATGTGTGGGAAGCGATACAGCACTGGTGAAGAGGTGGACGCTGGCTGAGTAGTATTCCATCGTATGTGCACCTCATCTTCTTCATCCATGACTCTTGGATGGATGTTTAGGTTGTTTCCATGTTTTGCCTACTGTGAACAGTGCTGCTGTGAGCACGTATCTTGTTGAATTATAGTTTTCTCTGAGTATATTTCCGGGAGTGGGATTGCTGGATCATGATGCAAACTATTACATTTGGACAACAATGTATTCCTATTACAATAGACAGCAAGGTCCAAGATTTAGGATAAACAAGGTTCTAATGTATTGCACAGGGAACTATATTCAATATCCGGTGATAGGCCATAAGGGAAAAGAATATAAAAAAAGAATGCATACACGTGTATAACTCAGTCGCCGAGCTGTACAGCAGAGATTGGCACAACACTGTAAGTCAACTAGACTTCAATAAAAAATAAATAAAACTTGTAAAAAGTGGACTTTGAATCCACATTCAAATTCTAGGATCCTGGCTTCAAATCGTAACTCTACCACTTACTAGCTATGTGAACAATGAGCAGGTTATTTTACTTCCAATGTACCTTGGTTTCCTCATCAATTAAATAGTCCCTACCACACCATCCCATTGGGCTTCCCTGGTGGCTCAGCAGTAAAGAATCCACCTGCCAATGCAAGAGACATGGGTTCGATGCCTGGGTTGGGAAGATCCCCTGGAGGAGGAAGTGACAACCCACTCCAGTATTTCTGCCTGAGAAATCCCATGGGCAAAGGAACCTGGTGGGCTACAGTCAACGGGGTTGCCAGAGCAGCTGGACATGACTTAGCAACTAAACAACAACACTGTCCCATTAAGAGGTCAAGCTAATTTAATGTTAATACAGCACTTGGAATGGCCAAAGCATTTCCTTATATAATACAAAATATCTCTGCAGTTGACAGTAAAAAGCTAATTTAAAACTCTATATGTGACCAACTCCCTCTAAGGACTATTAGAACATAATACCACCCAACATTTAACTTGACTAGCCAGAGTTAAATTATTAAGACTGCAGATTTGTTCAAGTAGTCTCTCTGGTGAATTCCTTTCTCATTGATCACAAATCAAAGGATAGAAAAGAAGAAAGGATAGAGTATGAAGTGAGTCAGCCTCCTCCATTCATTCATTCAAAGGTCAAAACCACCTGGCCCCATGAACTGACCCACTAATAGTGGCACCATCTTAAGAACTGACCAGGGGAACTTTTTCTTTTCAATTTGCAAGTTGAAAACCCATATAAAGTACCATCTTAACTACTGAAATAGCCATGTGTCTCCCATCTCTCCCTACCTTATTGCTAGATAAGTCTTCCTAAAGCAAAGAGGTAAGAGTCTGACTCCATTTCTGCTGTTTCATCTCTGAGACTTTCAAGCCCCAATTCCCCCTCTTCCTTTGATGCCTCACATCTGGGAAAACCAGTAAGAAGTGTGTAATGTATATAAATATCAAGCTGCTACTAATATAATATTGCATGTCAACTATACCTCTGTTAAGAAAAGCTTAAGGGCCAAAGATGCCATTGCTCTTTTGGATAACTGCAAAATGGACCAACCAGGACTATGGGTTCTATTGAGTGCAGAGATTTACCAACACGCCAAAGAGTTATTTCAAAACTGCCTTAAGCCCAGTGTCTCTTCACCCAATAAACCAACAGTTAACCATGGAAGCCCCTAAATCTGAGTCTGGACTCTCTATGACCAAAGTAAAGAGAACCCTTTGAAGTATATCCAGTCACCACCAAGTAGAGGTGTTGGGGACTTTGTTATGGGGGAAGAATCAGAAATTAAACAGAGTTCTGCAATTTGATCCAACCATAAATCCAAAATATACTAAAATAATTTATAGAACAGAAAACAGATTGTCTTTTGTGCCTCTGCAACATTGCTTCTAAATTAATGTTAACATCAGCTGAGATGTACCCATTGGCCTTTAAAGACTCAGTACTGGTGCCCAAGTTACAATTATAGCTGTAATACATTCAAACAAGGTACTCCCCTAGGAATAAATCTATCTAAGGAAGCAAAAATTTGTTGTTTGAAAATTGTAAGATTTTGATGAAAGAAACTGACAATGACACAGATAGAAAGATGTACTATGTTCTTGGACTGGAAGAATCAATATTGTTAAAATAACCATACTACCCAAGGCAGTCTATAATAATAATATAATCGCTAAGTCATGTCTAACTCTTGGAACCCCATGGATTGCAGCCTGCCAGGCTACTCTGTCCATGGGATTCTCCAGGCAAGAATACTGGTGAGTTGCCATTCCCTCCTCCAGGGGATCTTCCTAACCCAGGTATCGAACCCAGATCTCCGACACTGGAGGTGGATTCTTTACCAGCTGAAAGCCACCAGGGAAGGCAGTCTATAGATTCAATGCAAACCCTACCCAATTATCAATGGCATTTTTCACAGAACTGAAACAATTTTTTTTTTAATTTGTATGAAACACAAAAGACCGTATTCCTTTGAATAGCCAGAGGAATCACGAGAAAAAAGAACAGAGCCAGAGGAATCACACTCCCTAACTGCAGATTATACTACAAAGCTACATTCATCAAAACAATATGGTACCAGCACAATGAATAGATACCTAGATTAACAGAACAGGATAGAAAGCCCAGAAATAAACACACACGGTCAATTAATCTATTGCAAAGCAAGAATATACAAGAGATATAAGATAGACTTTGGGGGACTTCCCTGGTGATCCAGTGGTTAAGACTTAACCTTCCCATGCAGGAAGTGTAGGTTTGATCCCTAGTTGTGGAGCTAAGACCCCCACATGCCTTGTGGCCAAAAAAAAACAAAACATAAAACAGGAGCAATATTGTAACAGATTCAATAAAGAATTTAAAAATGATCCACATCCAAAAAGATGTGTGTGTGTGTTAGCTGCTCAGTCATCTGACTCTTTGCAACCCCATAGACCGTAGCCTGTCAGGCTCCTCTGTCCATGGAATTCTTCAGGCAAGAATACTGGAGTGGGTAGCCGTTCCCTTTTCCAGGGGATTTTTCTGACCCAAGGATCAAACCTGGATCTCCCACATTTCAGGCAGATTCTTTACCATCTGAGCCACCAGGGAAGCCCCTCCAAAAAGATAGTCTCATCAATAAGAGGGATTGGGAAAACTGGACAACTACATGTAAAGGAATGATTTAGAACATTCTCTTACACCATACACAAAAATAAATTCAAAATGGATTAAAGAACTAACTGTAAGACCAGATTCCATAAAACTTCTAGAGGAAAAAATAGGCAGGACACACTTGAGACATAAATCGCACCAACAATTTTTTAGATCCATCTCATAGAGTAATGGAAACAAAAACAAATGGTACCTAGTTAAGCTTAAAAGCTTTTGCACAGCAAAGGAAACCATAAACAAAAAGACAACCTACAGAATGGGAGAAGATATTTGCAAATGATGTGACTGACAAGGGATTAATTTCCAAAATATACAAATAGCTCAGACAGCTCAATATTAAAAAAACAAACAACTCAAGTGAAAAATGGGCATAAGACCTAAACAGCTATTTCTCCAAAGAAGACATATAGATGGCCAACAGCATGTGAAAAGATGCTCAGCATCACTAATTATTAGAGAAATGAAAATCAAAACCAAAAAGATACCACCTCACACCAGGTGAAATAACCCACACCTGTCAGAATGGTCATCATCAAAAAATCTACAAATAATAAATTCTGGAGAGGGTGTGGAGAAAAAGGACCTTCCTACACTGTTCCTGAGAATGTAAACTGACTCAGCTACTATGGAGAATGGTATGGAGGGCTTAGAAAACTAAAAATGGAGCTACCATATGATTCTGCAATTCCATTCCTGGGCATGTATCTGGAGAATACTTTTAATTTGAATGAACTTTTAATTTTAATCTGAACATGCATTCCAATGTTCAATGCAGCACTGTTTACAACAGCCAAGACATGAAAGTAACCTAAATGTCTGTCAACTGGTAAATGGATAAAGAAGACTTGGTACATATATACAATGGAATATTCACCATTAAAAAGAAGGAAATAATGCCATTTGCAGCAACATAGATGGGCCTGGAAATCATCATATAAGTGAAGAAGTCAGACAAAGACAAATACTATTTGATATCACTTATATGTGGAATCTAAAAAAAAAAATGGATACAAATGAAATTATTTATAAAACAGAAATGGACTCACAGACAGAAAACAAACCTATGGTTACCAAAGTGCAAAGAGTGGGGAGAGCCACTGGCCACCTGGAGAGAGAGAGAGACTGTGTGTGTGTGTGTGTGTGTGTGAGAGAGAGAGAGAGAGAGTGAGATCACTCAGGATCAACTGGGAAAAGGGAATTCATTATTTATCCATGATAAAGTCACCATAAAACCTGAGAGAGCCATCTAGCAAGCTGCTGCTATCCACTCCCTAACTAAGTCAACCTACATCAAGGATGAGACTCAAGGATTAACACAACTGGCCAAACTACATGCAGTGATGAAAAATCCTTGATCAATAATTGGTTCAGTGCGCATGTTTTGTTTTTTTAACAAAATCTTGAGGCATTACCAATTATCTGTCTATGTAGTCTGACCAGTGGCAACAACTCCTTATCCAAGGTCACCTCCTTTGGGCTAAAGCACTATGGGATTGACTGCCCTGTAGATATCTAAGATAAAAATCAAGGCTTGATTTTTATTAATTTGTTTGCCCACATTAGGTTTGTCCATACTAAAGTCAAAATTAAAGGCCTCCTCAAAACATTCCTTATCCCTTTCAGAGTTCCAGACATTATCGATGATGACCATGGCTTGCATTTCACTTCTCAAAACATATACCAGAAACTCTAGAATGAGACATTCAGTGAAACTTCCACCTCCCTAAGGGCCACATGCCCTAAACTTTAGAAAGCCATAACAGCTTTCTTAAACAAGTCCAACATCAATTAAATGAGACACAGCACATCATCAGTCAAACATTAGTGGTGACTTACAATTGAGTCTGACTTCACCTGTGATGTCTGAGTACTGACAGCTTTCAAGCCCATCCCCTCCTCCACTTTCTGCCCCATGCTGGGGCAAACCCATAAGGTGGCCCATGAGCTTCATCCTTTGGCACCTCGTCGGCAGTTAAAATCATGAAAACCCCAACTCACTCTGATCCTACCCTCTAGTCACAGTGAAAACCACAGCCAGGCCTTGCCCTCCCAGAAAATCCCGTATGAGAGTAATAAACATTTTTCGATCCCTCCTGATACACCTGTGGTGTCAGCAGGCTTGATCACCCAAACTTATTTGGGGAGGCAGTGTGGATGTCATCCCCGAGGGAACAATCAGATCTACGCATATCACTCCCCTGCTCAAAGACCTCTGATACCTCCCCACTGTCCACTGAATTAAATGGAAACTATTGACCATAACTGCTTCCCAAGTGGCACTAGTGGTAAAGAACCTGCCTGCCAACGCAGGAGACATAAGAGATGCAGGTTTGATCCCTGGGTCAGAAAGATGCCCTGGAGGCGGGCATGGCAACCCACTTGAGTATTCTTGCCTGGAAAATCCCATGGACAGAGGAGCCTGGTGGGCTACAGTCCATAGGGTTGCAGAGAGTCAGACACGACTGAAGCAGGTTAGCATGCATGCCCACATGCACAGATATATCCTTCTACTAGCACTTTCCACTTTTCTCCTGGATAAACATCATGCTTCAAATGCTATTGTTCCTAGAACATGCTTGGTCCTTAGTCGCCTTCTTTGCTTATGCTCTGACCCGAGTTTTCTCTTCTACCCACTGTCTCCATTTGGTTCTTCTTCAAGTTCATCTTAAAGATTTAAGGATTAGCCAATCCTCCATGAACACTTCCAATTAGATAAGCTCTCCCCCTGCTTTGAACTTCATATCACACTGTTTGAAGCTCTGGCAGTGCTTTATCATATTCTGCCCTATAACAAAGGGCCTAAAGGTCAGGCGTTGACAGCACATGTCCTGGAAACAGACCAAAAAAAAAAAAAAAAATCCCACATCTGATTCTTGCTACCTAGTTGTCCTTGGGCAAGTTACCTAGCATCTCCAAGCCTGTTTTCTCTTCCAATGAGAGTAAGATCTTATATGTGAAGGGTTTGCCGAGTATCTGATTCATACTAAGCACCCAATAAAATGTTGGCAATTATCATTATTTATCCTCTCCACTGGATCAGAAGCAATTTTATTTCAGAAATTCATTTTTTACTCTAATGCAACAACGTTTGGTATATAGAAAGCACTGAATGAATATCTATTGAGTGAACTGAATAAATGGTTCATAGGACTTCAGTGAAATTTTAAAGCAATTTAACCATAAGATTAGCACAAATAAATCACATGCACAAATCTAATTCTAAGAACACACAAATCACCAAAAAAGAGAGAATTCAGGAAAACAGGTTTGTCTTCCAAAAACTGCTTGCTAACTTATAACTAATTTTCCAGACATTCCTCCACACCCCATACCACCTCTCCCAACCCTGCAACACACACAGACACAAACACACATACAAATGAGTTATTTCATTAGCTATCTTCTAATTCTGCTGTTTTAACAGAGCAGACATTTTTGGATTAAAAACAGTGACAAATTAAATAACAGTTTAAACTTTCTATCTGTTCAAAATCTTGTCCACAGATCATTCAGCACTCTATAAGAAATCTGAGACTCTTAAAATATACAATGAACAATGCTATTCTACATTTAATATTCTCAAATAGACCTCAAAAATATTTTTAGAGTTTAAAAAAAAAAGATTGCCATCTTTTGCAGTGAATCTCATTCAAGGATCTACTTTAAGAGAAAAATGGGAGATGTATTATAATAGAAACACAGGTGAAAATACAGGCAGATGTAGTATGATAGAAACACAGGTGGGTTCAACAGTGCTTATTAGAACGTTAGCAAGAAAGATCCTCTTTGTGTAAAATACCTGATTGTCTACAGTACTTTAAACTATTAAAATAGTATTTAATGATAGTGGGGAATGCTCATAACATTGTAAATGAAAAGACAAGGTATAACATAATACAAACAGAAGGTGGTTTAATCGATAGTAAGGTGCTTTTTCCATAGTAATAGGATTATTCATGGTGTTTGTCCCCCTGTATTGTTAAATAATCTGCAAGAAACATGAGTTAATTTAAAAATGTCCTGTTATGTTTAATAGCTATGTGTTTGCCATGATCTATAAGAATAACTACAGAGGGACTTCGCTGGTGGTCCAGTGGTTAAGACTCTACTTCCAATGCACGGGGCGCGAGTTCGATCCCTACTTAGAGAACTAAGATTCCCTGTGCTGCGTGGCGCAGCCAAAAAATAAATAAATATAACTACAGAATGTGTCTAACTGAAAGAGTAAAGTCATCCTCGAATACATTTAACTAGCTGTACTGTCATAAACTCAGAGAAGCTGCGTCCCACACAGAAAGGCGCACCTGTAACTGACCGACCTAGGGTCCAGGCAGCGCAGTTCTCTACGTGCCAAGTCGTCACCTTGGAATGTTACGTATCGTGGTTCTCTTTGAGGAAAGGAAACACAGTTGTACAGAAATGACCACAGGGGTTCAGGGTGGGGGAGAACTGTAAACTTCCACTTTAAAAAAGCCTCTCTTGGTAACATCTTCAAGCCCTGGAAAACATATTCTCAAATATTTGCTGTTTCACAAAAAGTATTATAGTTGGTCATATATTAAGCTCTGGCTTCCTTACAAGTAAATGTATCCTTATATTCACCACCTTCGAATGGGAACCAGCAGTAAATCCTATTATCAGAAAATGTCAGCTAAACATAAATTGCATTTCTGTTTTTATCAACATTTCCATGCAGGTTTATGACATGCTAATCATGATCTCAAATCTTACACTGTGTTTTCATTTTCAGTAGTCAAGCAACCCTAATGAACTTCCATGTAGCACGTTGAAAGGCACCGACGATGGATTTTTCTTAAAATTCACGTAGATGAGGAAGTCTTTGTGATCTGTAACATGATACTACAAGGTGTGGATGTAGAGGCTGTCATGAGGTCAGTCCTGTATATATAAAGACAATGAACTTGGCATATCAGCAGCAGAGCTGGCAGGATTTGGCCCGTCAGCCCACTGGTTTTCCAGGGTGATGATGGATTTGCATTGATTTGGATTCCCTGTTTGGTCTTGGTCCTCAGAGAAAGGGAGGCAGCCTGCACCTGGAGCTGGTGCGGGCCTGGAGAGCCGAGCAGGCAAAGCTGTCTCACCTGGTGACTGAGTGACTGCACGGCCGTGAACTTGGTCTTGTTTGTTTCTTGTTCTCACCAGCTGAGCTAACTCATCTTTTAAGATAGAATCACAGAGGCTAGTACAGCTTTCCAGAGTTTTCTTTTTCACTTCCCAAGAAATACCACCATTAAATTTCTGAAATACTTCCTATTATATGATGGACTCATATGAGCTCAGAGGAGCTTTACAGTAATAAGATTTCCTATGACCAAATTATTTCAAACATATTTAAGCATACTCAGGGGTCTGAATGTCTTTTTCATCACAGGGGACTGGAATCAAATCCCTTATGATTATACAGTAGAAGTGACAAATAGATTCAAGGGATTAGATCCGATAGAGTGCTTGAAGAACTATACACTGTACAGGAGGCGACGACCAAAACCATCCCACAGAAACAGAAATGCAAAAAAGGCAAAATGGTTGTCTGAGAAGGCCTTATGAATAGCTGAGAAAAGAAGGGACATGAAAGGCAAAGGAGAAAAGTAAAGATATACCCATCTGAATGCAGAGTTCCAAAGAATAGCAAGGAGAGATAAGAAAGCCTTCCTTAGTGATCAATGCAAAGAAATAGAGGAAAACAATAGAATGGGAAAGACTAGAGATCTCTTCAAGAAAATTAGAGATACCAAGGGAACATTTCATGCAAAAATGGGCATGAAATGGGTAAAGAAACAGTATGGACCTAACAGAAGCAAAAGACATTAAGAAGAGGTGGCAAGAATACATAGACGAACTATATAAAAGAGAGCTTAATGGCCCAGATAACCACAATAATGTCATCAGGCACATAGAACCAGACATCCTGGAGTGAGAAGTCAAGTGGGCCTTAGGAAGCATCACTATGAACAAAGCTAGTGAAGGTGATGAAACTTCAGCTCAGCTATTTCAAATCCTAAAAGATGATGCTGTGAAAGTGCTGCACTCAATATACCAGCCAATTTGGAAAACTCAGTGTGACCACGGGACTGGAAGAGGTCAGTTTCCATTCTAATCCCAAAGAAAGGCAATGCCAAAGACTGTTCAAACTACCGCACAACTGTACTCATCTAACATGCTAGCAAAGTAATGCTCAAAATTCTCCAAGTGAGGCTTCAACAGTATGTGAACAGAGAACTTCCAGATGTTCAGGCTGGATTTAGAAAAGGCAGAGGAACCAGAGATCAAACTGCCAGCATCCTCTGGATCATTAAAAAATAGCAAGAGAATTCCAGAAAACCATCTGCTTCATTGACTATGCTAAAGCCTTTGACTGTGTGGATCACAACAAACTGTGGAAAATTCTTCAAGAAACAGGAATACCAGACCACCTTACCTGCCTCCTGAGAAATCTGTATGCAGGTCAGGAAGCAACAGAACTGGACATGGAACAACAGACTGGTTCAAAATTTGGAAAGGGGTATGTCAAGGCTGTGTACTGTCACCCTGCTTATTTAACTTATATGCAGAGTACATCATGCGAAATGCCGGGCTGGATGAAGCACAGGCCAGAATCAAGATTGGCAGGAGAAATATCAATAGTCTCAGATATGCACCATTATGGCAGAAAGCAAAGAGGAACTAAAGAGTCTCTTGAAAGTGAAAGAAGAGAGTGAAAAAGCTGGCCTAAAACTCAACATTCAAAAAACTAAGATCACGGCACCCAGTCCCATCACTTCATGGCAAATACATGGGGGAAAAGTAGAAGCAGTGACGAATTTTATCTTCTTGGCCTCCAAAATTGCTGAGGATGGTAACTGCTGCCATGAAATTAAACATGCTTGCTCCTTGGAAGGTAAGATATGACTAGCCTAGATAGTGTGTTAAAAAGCAGAGATGTCACTTTGCCAACAAAGGTCTGTATAGTTAAAGCTATGGATTTTCCTGTAGTCATGCATGGATGTGAGAGTTGAACCATAAAGAAGGCTGAGTACCAAAGAATTGATACTTTTGAACTGTGGTGTTGGAGAAGACTCTTGAAAGTCCCTTGGAGTCTCAATCCTAAAGGAAATCAACCCTGAATATTCACTGTAAAGACTGATGGTGAAGCTGAAGCTCCAATACTTTGGCCACCTGATCCAAAGAGCTGACTCATCAGTAAAGACCCTGATTCTGGAAAAGACTGAAGGCAGGAGGAGAAGGGGATGGCAGAGGAAGAGATGGTTGGATGGCATCATTGACTCAATGGACATGAGTTTGAGCAAGTTCTGGGAGATGGTGAAGGACAGGGAAGCCTGGCATGCTGCAGTCCATGGGGGCTCAAAGAGCTGGACATGACTTAGCGAATGAACAACAACAGGGGTCTGAAATTCATTTTTTTTTAAACACACTGAAAGTTAAACAAATATAGTGAATGTTTGAGTGCAAAGCAAAAACAATAAAACAAATTCACATCAATTGCCTTTTTGAAAATTAGACATGAGGATTTCAAAGGTCTCCAGGTAGATAATTAACAATACCATCATGTGGTCAAAAAAGGACTGGAAGGGGAGGATGGAACCTAAGACCTAGTCCTGGTTGTTGCTGTATAACAACAGGTCAGAACTATTAAGATCTTCATTTGTAGGGTAGAATGAGATCTGGGCTTGACACATTTAAGAGCCCATCCAATTTTAAAATAGAATTCTGATTCTTGTTAAAAATACATAAATCACATACTAAATATTTTTTAAATCTAGATTTTTTTGTTTAACCCATGGCAAAGTTAGAGCTACAAAAATGTTTTAAGGTAAGAGATGACCTCTTTTAAGGCAAGAGAGAGTAACATGGAAACTTACATTACCATATGTAAAATAGCCAATTTGCTGTATGTCTCAGGAAACTCAAACAGGGGCTTTGCGTCAACCTAGAGGAGTGGGATGGGGAGGGGGATGGAAGCAAGGTTCAAAAGAGAGGGCATATGTGTATACCTATGGCTGATTCATGTTGAGGTCTGACAGAAAACAACAAAATTCTTAAAGTAATTATCCTTCAATAAAAAATAAATTAAAAAAAAAACTAAAAAAAAAAGGTAAAACACAACATAAAACCAGCCTGTGTTTTTAATCAAACATTTCTAGGAATGAAAAATACCTGTACAAAACACCCTCAAGGAGCTGTTTTTCTCCTGCTAAAACACAGGATCACCTGGACAGTACAGAATATATTTTCTTAAAACTATTTCAAGCATAGCACTGCATAGGTACTGAAAGATTTAAAAAGGACATCATCGAGGTCTTTTCCATATACAATCTAGAAATCTCATTTCCTTCTTCCCTCTCCTTTACTATGAAAAATCCTTGCACAAGTGTAAAAGTGAAACTGGAATCTCATCTGAAAAATGTCTCTCTTCACTTTAGGGTGCTGCTCTCTGAAGGATGGATGACTGAATGGATTTTGGAGCAGGAAGAAAGCACGGGCCAAATTGGTTTTAACCTTGCAAACCAGCACAGATGATAGCAAAGCTTCCCAAACTAGAGCTGCAAAGCCTCTGATGTCCTCAAGTAAGTAAGCCCCATATTTGGAACACAAGTCTAAGATGATGAGATGGTTGGATGGTATCACCGACTCGATGGACATGAGTTTATGCAAACTCCAGGAGTTGGCGATAGACAGGGAAGCCTGGCGTGCTGCAGTCCATGGGGTCACAAAGAGTTGGACACAACTGACCAACTGAAATGAATGACAGAATCCCTAAGGAAACAATGACAGTTCATTTGGGATCTTCTTTTTTTTCCTACCCACTTTAGTTAAGACAGAAAACAAAGCTGTAACTTATTCCTGACTATATATTGAGGTGACCATAATCAACATTTCCTCCCAATTAAGGTAATTTTAAAGGATTTACCATTTATTTCAACCAATCTTTATCCCTGGGGGGAAAAAAATCTTCTCTATTATCAGTCTTTCAATTTAATCAGCTCTTCTGTCTTTAAATTTTTTATTTAATGTGCTTCAAAGACTCCTCACTTTGTAAGAAAAATCTATCAGTTATAAGATATAAATGTGCCTAGTGGGTCACTATTGAATCACATGGGGCGGCAAAATTGATGATACATGTATTAATGTTGCAAACTGAATTAGTCCATTGAAAGGGGGGAGTTACAATTCAGGGTCAAGGTGTATTAGCCTAAATTCTTGCCACTTTAAATTGAAATTTATTGGACATTTTAACAACCTTTTTAATTGAGGGATTTATCAAGTGCTTACATTTTTAAGTATTTTTCTAACTTTCTTCAAATGAAACTGGTAAAGAAAAAAGAGTGTTTTCTGCTGAAACCTTTGCTGAGTAACAGAATGTATCACCAAGCAAAATAAATTTCAAAAATGGATTACTTGTAGGTTTCTAGGATTGATAATACATAATGATACCAAGAAACAGTGTTTAAAACAAGTACACTTCAAGTGATGATACTGTCGTTTTCTTTTTGCCTATTCAGTTATCCTTTTTGAATTTTTGTAGCACTTATCTGCCAAGGAATTCAGAATGCGTTAGAAACTTATGCTGTGCTGTGCTTAGCAGCTCAGCTGTGTCTGGCTCTTTGCGACTCCATGGACTGTAGCCCGCCAGGCTACTCTGTCCATGGGATTCTCCAGGCAAGATTACTGGAGTGGGTTGCCATGCCCTCCTCCATGGGATCTTCCCAACCCAGGGATCAAACCCAGATCTTCCGCGTTGCAGGCAGGTTCTTTACCAGCTGCGCTACCAGAGAAGCCCTACAAGCTTATAGGCTTAGAGTATTATAACCACAAAATAGAATTGTTTTCAAACAGTAATATTTTTACCTTAAGAATGTGTATCACCATGCATTGGGGAATAGCAAGCAGTGATATGATATTAAATTGGGAAGTTTATACAAAGGAAGAAGCAAGAAATCAAACTTCAAAAAAGCCATCACTTAACAGGCTAAAAACTCAGCTTCACTGTACCACAGATTCTGCTTCAGTGAGTTGATGAGGAGAAAATCTAGACAAACCAATCTACTGTTTTTCTGCATCTTAGATAAAAGTCAGTTTCAACTGTTCGACTTTCACATGCATGATGAAATAATTCTTCTGAACAGAGACTATAAATATTATAGTTTGTTGTTTTGTACAGTATCAGCAGACTTACCAATGAAAGTCCATTGGCAGTTTATGCCTAAGATGGTGTGCTTTTATTTACTAGATATCTTTGATAATTTGGCATCATCCTTAGGAAATAATGGCAGCTGGCCAGTTTATGAATTCCTGGTGAACATTTAAAATGTTTAATGGGATATTAAGTACCATATATTTAACCTTTTTTCGGTAATTATAGGATCTAAAGTATAACCCAAAATAATGAATACCATTTCATAAAATGAGCCTTAGAAAACTTAATATAGTTAAAATTAAAATATCATATCTGTCTAATCTAAACAAGGAACAAATTCAGATATTTTTAGCTCTATTTTGAAAACTTCTGAGTTTAACTCAAAGAGGGAAAATGTTTCTATTCTATTCTTAAAAAACATTTCTACAACTAAAGTACTACCTAATCCTATTTCATTTATAAAAATATGGAAACTTAAATTTTATTTCAAATATAAAACTCTCTAGAATATAATCATTTTAAAGGGAAAGAAGGGCCCTAAGACTTACTGAAACAAATTTACCTACACTTTAAATTAAACAATAATAGCTAAATTAAGATCACTGTATATAAGAGGTTAGAGATTAATGGAATTTACTCTTAAGCTTAATTGGCAAATGATAAACTGAAAAAAAAAA
>SJYQ01096443.1:34444-101104 GCA_006410935.1 Redunca redunca | reverse complement strand
TACATTTATTTGCATTATATTTATTTCACACTCTGCTCTAAAAAATCCACAGAACAATTTTCTATGGAGGGTTTTATTATGTAACTAACTTTGTTCTGTCCTAACTTAATCAGCCTAGGAAAAAAACCCAAAATGTGAACTGTTTGTCTTACAGAAATCTTCCTTCTTACCAACTTTATAATGCGTTTACAAAACTGTTTAATGAATAGCATTAAATTTCACATGAATATTCAGCTTCTCTATGTAAACTGTGAAAAGATTCACCATCTCAAATCTATCTCCAAAGCCTATCTGTATAAAACACTGCTCCTGTTTCATTCTCAGCTATAACTAACAGCTTAATTATCAGCAGAGCCAAAACCATTCAGTATCACTGCCCCTAATCCATTTTTCAAATAGCAAACTTGAACACACCTGTAATTCTTTTAAGAATCTTTATTGAATTTTTTTTTAACAATTTAGTTTGTTGGCTCTTGATGCAGTTTATAAAAAAACTTCAGCATAGTTTCATATAAACTGCAATCAAAAAAGTAACTTGTCAAGAAGTTATCTGAAGTTGCAAGTTATTTTTTGAAATATGCAGAACAGTAAAATGTAAGCATGCTCTCGGATGCAGGGGCTCCTGTGGACTATGGAGTTACTCTGAAGAGCTTGCTAAGGTCTGCAGGCAGTTTATGAAATGCAATCATTCTCTCCACAATTTCGGTACATGAGAATAAAACTGATATTTATGAAATAAGTCTTTTTCTCAAAAAAGTTGAGGCAGCTTTTGTTGAATGCTATCAGTGAGAGTACACTTGCTACACCTTGAACTGTACTAAGAGAAAAACAGCCAGGAGGCCATGTTCATGCTCAAACTTGAAAACATCCCTCCACACATGTTGAGTTCCAAGAAGGAAGAGGATAAAACACTACGCACAGTTGTTCATCGTCCCACAGTAACAGAACACACCAAGAAACTTTACAGAAGGGAGCAAATTCCCTTCGCTGCTTTCAGTCAAGGTCACTGGCGGCTACAGTGGAGGGTGGAGGTGAAGCAAGCCTAGGACGGGATAAAGCTGAAGTCTACATCTCATGCAGAGTTGTCCTGGTTCTGTCCTCACGCGCTCCTCAGACATCCGAATTCGAGCTGAGGTTTGTTAACCTGGGGTCCGCATTGATTTCGTATCTGTAATGATACCCTTCCATGTGATCCCTACAGGCATCTCTGATGTTATGCATCCACTTCTTTATCCCTTTGCGGTTCAAATACAGAACCAGGAGGAAGATGGCGCCTATCAGGGCTAAAACAATACCCAGGAACACATAAGACGTCTGCAGGGATGGCGGGAGGATAGGGTCACAGTCCAGGTCGGAGCCGTTGAGTTCCAAGAGGACCCGATGTCTCATTTTCTCCGGGAACGCACAGGTGAGCCTGCCTTTGCCCTGCACTACCTCGGTCTCCTTGAGCCAGGCCACCATGTCCACCATGTGGCAGTCACAGACCCAGGGATTGTCGTCCAGGAAGACCCGGACGTGGGGCAGGCTTTGCAGCTCGGCCAGGGTGCCGTTGCGCAGGACCTTGAGGGCGTTGTCCTCCAGGTGCAGGCTTTCGAGGCGTGTCAGGTTCCGGAAGGACACGTGGGTCAGGCCCACCAGCGAGTTGTTGCGCAGGTCCAGGTGCCGGAGGCCGGGCAGATGGGCCAGGACGTCGCGGGGCAGGTAGAGGAGCTGGTTGCTGGCCAGCTCCAGGCGGCGCAGCCCCCGCAGCGCGTGGCCAGCTCGCAGGGCCGCCGCCACCATCCCCTCCAGGCTCAGGTTCTGCCGCTCGGCCGCGGGGAGCTCGAGGCGGTTCAAGATGAGCTCCGCCAGGGGGCTGGGGGCCACGACGCTGGCGTTGCTGCCCGAAAAGGCGAAGGGGCTGAGGTCGGCCAGCGGGTTGTGGCTGAGGTCAAGCTGGCGCAGGCCAGGCAGGTGCTCGAAGGCGCCGGCGTCCACCTCCTTCAGGCGGTTGCCGCTGAGGTTGAGCGCGGCCAGGTCGGCCAGCGGCGGCTGGCGGGCGAAGGCGCCGGCGGGCAGCACGGCCAGCTGGTTGCCCGTGAGGAAGAGGTTGCGCACGTAGGGGGGCAGGTCGGCCGGCACCTCGGTCAGGTTGCGGTTCACGCACTTGACGGTGCGCGCCGCCTCGGAGCACTCACACGGCGCTGGGCAGCGGCCCGGCAGCGCGGGCTGGCCGGACGCCGCGGGAGCCGGGAGCGACGCCGAGGAGGTGGAGGAGGACGCCGACGAGGGGAGGGAGGTCGAGGAGACCCAGCCCAGGAGGACCAGCGCCAGCCGCGCCAGCCGCAGCCGCCCGTCCCCGGCGGCGGGGCCCCGGGAGCACCCCCCAGGCATCGCGGCTCGGGTGTCCCCGGAGCCGGGCTGGGACGCCGCCCGCTCCGAAGGTTCGGGAGACGGGGCTCCGAAGGGCGCGGGCCGGCCGGAAGCTTCTGGAGAAAACTTTCCTCTCGTGGGAGCGGAGGAGGGCCGCCGCCAACGCCGCCGCCGGAACTTGGCCAACCCCCTGGCCACCGGGCGTCCCCCTCCCGGGGCCGCGTCCCCCGCCCCTTCCCTCCAGAAAGTACGCACGGCCGGTCGGGACGCTCGGCTCCGCGCTCCTCCTCCCGCTCTTCTGGCGGCCGCCGCCCCCGGGTGCACCTCCCGCCTCTTTTGTTGGCGCCTCCCGCAGGATCCTCTGCGCGACCTGGGACAAGCGGGAGACAAGCGTGAGGCGTGGTGGCGCCCGCGGCTCCCCGAGGGCAGGAATCGCCGCCGCGAGCCAAGCCGACCCCACCGGGTACCCGAGACCTCCCTCCGAAAGCCCGTCCGGGCCTCGCCTCCTCCGGAGCCACGCACATCCTTACCCAAGCTGAGGGGCAGGCGACACAGTCTTGCTGCGTCCCGAGCCCTCACTATATATACCTTCCCAGCTCCCGCCCTCCTCCTTTCCCCGATCAGACTCATCCCCCGCGCCTAAACTTCTTGCTTAATTCCCAGCGCCTCCCGACTAAAACTTCTCCTTCCCAGCTCCTTCCCCCCACCTCCTCCGCGGACGACCTGCCTTCCGGGGTCTCCGCCCCCGCCAGGACCTCACCTCCAGGTCCAGGTTAGGACGCGATGGAAGTTTCAGGTTACAGGAGTCTTTTGATGTCTTTCAGGACCCTGACGGATTAAGTGGAAAGCACTCGGCTGGCGCCCCCAGCCCGCGCCCCAGCCAGCCCCATTAGACCCGAGGGCGTTCAAGTCATCTCCAAAAGGGAGGCGGGGGGAAGGCCGCAAACAAAGCGGCCGTGGGACCCCCGGACCGGCGCTAGTCTCCTGCCTGAGGATGGGGTGGGCCCCCGGAGCCGCCCCCCGGGCCCCTATTTCCCTCTCCGCCCCCCAGGCTCTCGCCTTCTCCGCTTGCACCCCGGAGCTCACCTCCGCACTCGAGATAACTCCCAGTCTCACCAGAGTCGCAGCGACTTGCCCGTTCCGCGCTGCAGGCGCCGATTCTCCTCGCACCCCAGCCCCTAGCCCAACCTCCGCAGCTGGGAAAAACCAACCCGGGGGGCGGGAAGGGGGGGTGCGGAGGGCCAGGGCTGCCGGAGGAGCTCAGAAGGCGCGGCGAGCCTGGGCTGCGCTCAGTAGGGGGATGTAAGGAAGGAGGCGAGGGGGGGATCTAGACCGCGCGCCTCCTCCTGGTGGAAACTGACAAGGAATGTGCCGGAAAAGGTGAGGGAATCCCTTTTTCTCCCCCTTTTACTGGCATCCTTTGGTGGTTCCTCATTTTGCATACTGGGTTTTACCTTGGACTGGAACAAAACCGCTCGTGCATCTCGTGAAATTCGCCCTGATCTGGGCACTTAAAGAGGTAACCAGGTAGACAGAGGCATAACAGAGCAGGAGCGTAAAGAAATGAGCTGCAAATGTACAGCGGCAGCAGGAAAACGCCCAGCTGCCTGCAGGGGAGTTTCGGAAAGGCTCCCCAGCCAAGTGATGCTTTAGACTGCCAACTTCGGATTTAGGTGTAATTAATCCGTCCCCACCTGTCCCGCCCCCGTTACCCCCGCAACTTCTCGGATAGTTACGGAACTTGTGAAGGGAAGAGAGCCAACTTGAAGGGTGGGGGGGAAAGATGGGTGGAGAAGAGAGTCACTCTTGATTCATTAGTTTTCCTGCTCCCCAAATTAAAAGCAGAGGGAAGAAAACGGCCGCCAAAGCGTCCTAGAAACAAAAGACAAATAGCGAGGACGTGAGTCACCGGAAAGCGGACCCGCCCCCCTCCCCAGACGTGGCAGCCGTGTGTCAGTGCAAGTCAGTTAGCTGGGAGAGTTGGCAGGGTGGGGGGTGGGAGGCCGCCAGGGAGAACAGAAGTTTGGTAACCCAAGTCTGACGCTGCAGGATGCGCCCGGTAGGCAAGGAGCAGAGAGGCTAGGATTGGGGCAGAAGACAGGGAATGATTGATTACAGAGAGGATTTGTTACCGCGGAGAGGTTTGGGGTCCTGAAAGCTCTATTCTTGTTCTCTCAATGAGTGTCTGTCTCTTTTGTCCCGAAAAAATAATTTCCCTAAAAGAGTGAGAAAGTGCTGGTTATTCAAGGTTCTTCATTTTAGAGAGAAAATGGCAATTAGAGAAAACAGTTGCAAAAAAGTAAGATCTGGTAATATAAAAAGGATCCAGTAAGGAATGCCGAAGTTTGTGCGTATGACATGGGCCTTGCCTTTAGTGTGAAGGAAAGATCCCAATTCTTAAGTCACTTCTTGATTACTTTTGTGGGAAGAAATAGACTGCACCGCCAACAGCAAGAAGGGCCCAGGTGATACCTAGAGGGTGTGAAGACTGCAAAAGATTTGTGCAAAAAACCAGTTTTGTACATTTGCATCCTCAGCACTTTTATCTAAATCTTTTTTGTGTTTTTAAAAGTGCTTTGTAATACGAATGTGAAACATTTTCAAAAAAAGAATCTCAAAAGCTGGAGTCCTGTTCTGTATCCTGATGGTGGTGGTGGTTACATAAGTCTAGACATGCGTCAAAATTTACAGAACCTTGTACACTGAATCAGTTTTACTGTATGATAATTTTTAAACAAAATTAGTTATTCATGGGAAGAAAAATACTAATGCTCTGCCTTGGTATTCTGGTTCTGCTCTATTGAGAGTAAAGAGATTCTAAATATCTTTAGAATTTAGAAAGATATATTCTCATCTGATCTCACATCAGCTCAGCAATATAGATACCAGTAGTTATTCATATAATTATTCTGTTTTACAAAGGAAAAAACTGGGGCTCTGAGCTGAGACTAATTCACATTGACAGTGTCTTTTACTTGCCAAACCTCCTGCTGATCACTTTACAGAAATCATCTCATTTGTTCTTCCCATCAGTACTCAGGTAGATTCTCTCACTCCAGCTTTAACGAGGAGAAAACTGAAGCTGAAATAAATTATATAACTTGTTCTAATGTGTGGTGGAGGCAAGGACTGGGCCCAGATGTGTCTGCTTTTCCTGTGTATCTCACATTCCACCTCTAGGCAAAATTGAGGCCCTTATGCAAAGTGCTACACTGCATACCTTAGGCAGAACCAGAGCCTCTCCCCTGCTTCGCTTTCTCCTTATTCTCTTCTACCTGCCTGCAGCTGGCAGTTAGTTGGTTACGGCTGCTGAATCAGGACTCAGAAATTTGGGGTCATTTTTAGCTCTACCACTTACTGTGTGGCTTCAGTATACTTCTGTTTCTTAATCTGTAAAATAGGACCACTAAGAAAACATTATGACATTTCCATGAGAATTGAGATAAGATATCTAACATGCTTGGCAAAATCGCCTGTTATTATTGTGTTATTCTTAATCTTCATTACTCTTGCTCGCCATTTGTTCTGTACCCACCAAATCACTGTAACTATATTAGTTATAGGAGTCCAAGGATGGATAGTCTAAGGTCTCCTTCAAGTAGAATTGCCAGATTTAGCAAATAGAAATACAGGACACTCAGTTAAAATTGAATTCCAGGTATACAACGAATGGTTTTTTTAGTATGAATATGCTCCATGCAATATTTGGGATGTACCTATGCTTTAAAAAAATCCCTTTTTACCTGAAACTCTAATTTAACTGGGCATCCTATATTTGGTCTGCTAACAAAAGAGTTCATAACCTGGTGGAAGAAACAGACAGAAATAAAAGCTTTTAATGCAGAACACTGAGGGCAGTTTACTGTGTGTATCTTTCCAGTCTCTCTGTTTGTATATATTTTACTTTTGTTTCTAATATTTTTTATATGAATGGGATCATAGTCTATGTATTATATTATTCATGATTTTTAAAATTTTAAAACAACTATGCCTCGCTCTGTGTCCATACTTTCTTTGTTTTAAAGATTGCAAAATGTAGTGTGGACTGTTTTACCACATTTTAAAAACTGCCCTATTGAAAGACAGTAAGATCAGTAACTACTTTTTGAAGAACTCTCCTTCAAGTGAGAAAAGCTTACTAGGATGAGTTCTATTTTGATTGTCTTAAGCATTTAATTATCCGAAATTATCATACTTGCTTAACTCCTGACAGCTTGAACATTTTTTGTGTGTGATGCTATTTACATGCTCTTAAGCAGGACAGAGAATTTCAAAGCACATTTTCCTCCATTTATTCTTCCCTTTCCAAAATAAAAGAAGGATCTGAATGTCCTAATGGAGAAGAACCAATCTAGTGCATTTCATAGGTCACATTGTAGCCTCCAGGAAAACGTCTCTGCACTATTATTTATGCAGCACATTGTTTCTCCAGGAACCATTTTTCTTCTAATGACCCAAAGGAAAGTCATTAGTAAATTTTTGAAATATTGCTGTTAAATTCTGGGAAGGCAAAGAACAATGTAATATTAAAAAAAAAAAAAAAAAAACGACGGATGATTATGGTAACCAGAAGAAAGAAACCATGTGGTCCAGCATGGACAAACATCAAGATTATTTGAGACTAGTTAATTTTGCAAATTAGCAAAGGAACTGAAAAAGGGGAACACTCTCAAATCTAAAACATTTCTAAAACAAAATTAAACATTGGTGAACATCAACTACACATGTTGTAAAAGCATGAATCAACACTTAAAACCAGAACTATCAATTTGACAGTTTGCTGGAAAAAAGTTATACATTCATGAAAAATATTTTTTAATTGTTAATGACTAAAAAGAAAACTTATGTGCTGATTTCAAATCATTTGAGAAAATAAGCTTCTTATCTGAGATATATACACTAAATTAAGTAGAAATACCAACTTCGGAATGGGTTGAAAGGACATATTTGTTTCATGAGTCAATACAATGGGAGTTGAAGCTGGTAAAAGAAAAATAAAGTGAAGACATTTCAGGATTTATCAGAAATTAAATAATTAATAAAACTAGAACAAGCTAAAAGGCTGTAATATTAGAAAGATTAAACTGGATGGAAGTATATGTTTCTTTAAGAATGGGAAAATATTGAGAGGTAAAAAAAAAAAAAAATTATATAGCAATCTGCAGAACTTTCCAAATAACATTATAGGATTATTCAACTTTAAATGTGTTTAACTTTCTAAGACCTTACTGTATATTTCTACCTATTTGATGTTCTTAGAATATAAAGGTAGATAGGATAAAAATCTCTGCCTTTAGACATCTTACAGTCTAGTGGTGAAAACGGGCTACCTACCAGTTACAAAACAGGGTGAGTGCAAAGGTCAGGGTGGACTAGGGAGATTGAAGAAGATTTCTTTGGGGAAATAATACCTGAATTGCATTTTGAATTATTAGTAGGAACTTGCCAGACAGAAGATCACCAAGTTGGTGGAAAAACTCAGAAAACTTGTTCAGTTCTAAAGACCACATGGGGAAGAGCACAGCACAGCACGCATTGGAGAGAGTGGTAGGAGCACGGGTCTGGTATATGTTGGGATAGGATTACTGCCCTCTATTCTAAAAAGTTTGATTTCATCCTGTAGAGCTGGGAAGCCTCCAAAGATACTCAGCAGGAGAATGGCGTGATTAGGTGTGTATTTTACAAAGATCACCTTCGCGATCTATTTGAAGGACAAATTCACAGGCAGAGAGACTAGGGACATAGAAAAACTGGGAGAGGCAAGTGACAGATGTTGAAGAACTATAAACCAAAGCAGTGTTAAAAGATTGCCAAGGCAGGAACAGTTACGAGGACCAGTGGTTCTCCAGGGAGACACTGCCCCTAGTGGGCATTTTGGATATTTGTTGGAAGCATTTTCTGGTTGTTCTAGTCAACGGGGAGAACTACTGGCATTCAGCCTGCAGAGGCCAGGGATGTGAGACATCCTTCAGTTAAAGGGACAGTATCATTCAATGAAAAATTATCCTATTTCCTACATGACTTTCAAGTATCCATCTAGGCATTCTTGTAGGTGAAAAACCTAAACAACTATCCTACATTTAAATTGCAAATACTTATAGAATGGTTTTACTCTACGCTGAATTTTTCAGGAAGGCAGCTACTGTGTTCATCAAAGGAAAAATATATATTATTTGGGACACGACCATAATTGTATCTCTGACAGCTGTGTTGGTCATGGTATTTGAATCACTGATACAAATCAACCATATCCGTGTGCATTTGTATTTATTGCATTTACAGTAATTCTTATTTCAAAATGTCTAATGTAAAGACACTGTTTTCACTATTAATTTGAATCTTAGTCTCATTTCTCTGGAGAAGGAAATGGCAACCCACTCCAGTGCTCTTGTCTGGAGAATCCCAGGGACGGGGGAGCCTGTTGGGCTGCCGTCTGTGGGGTCGCACAGAGTCAGACGCGACTGAAGCGACTGAGCAGCAGCAGCAGTCTAATTTCTCAAATCCTAGCCTGTTTATAAGTGTGTGTGTGAGAGTCACTCAAACGTGTCTGACTCTGTGTCCCCATGCACTGTAGCCCACCACACTCCTCCGTCCATGGGATTCTCCAGGCAAGGATACTGGAGTGGGTTGCCATTCCCTTCTCCAGGGGATCTTCCTGACCCAGGGATCAAACCCAGGTCTCCTCTGTTGCAGGCAGATTCTTTACCACTATGCCACCTGGGGTGAAATTAACACTTCATTAGGTCTTCTAGTATAGGCATTGGAGAAGGACATGGCAACCCACTCCAGTGTTCTTGCCTGGAGAAGCCCAGGGACAGAGGAGTCTGGTGGGCTGCCATCTATGGGGTCGCACAGAGTTGGACACGACTGATGTGACTTAGCAGCAGCAGTATAGTCATTTATATATTATACTACCTGTTATTTATTTAATTATGCTCTTATTTCTCTTTTATATTATAGTTAGTATAATATGTATTTTTTAAATTTACATGAAGGTAAGCTTTATATAAAGGCTTTATAAAATGCTTGTTTTTAAAAAGGTTGAAAATAGCCCATATAAATACTTAAGGTAGAATCTATAAATCTTGTTGATTTATTCAGCATGGAGGGGAAAATACAGGCATTTATAATTCTAAAACATGTGACATAACAGATAACTTCTATATTTTAAATGATGTCCAAGAGAAATCCTAATAATTCTAGATGGAAGAGTCAAATTTACTGTAAGGAAGCTGAAAAACACCTAGAGGAAAGGATAGAACAGTGAACTCACTCACTTGAAGAAGACCTAGCTTATCTGTTTGTAATTATTGTCTTTTCAAAAGAAATTGTAATAAATATTTAATTCAGTAGTGTTACCTAATACTCTTTTTCTAATGTAAATTAATTCAACTTTGCAGTTGACATTGAAGATTTTCCATTTCTCTAGTCCTTGCCCAAACTGGGTTCTCAACCAAAACTGGAATTCAGCCCAGCAGTGGGAGCAGTTGCAATTGTAGCTACCATCCAAATTTAATTAATTTCAATTAAATTTAATACAGTTCAATAAATGTTTACTAATGTGCCTTTTTGTATGGAATTCACTTTGTCTTCCAAATAGAGCCATCTCCAAAGCCAGAAATTTTTCTTAAAGATTTTCTAATTCTGGCACATTGATAGGCAGTCTAGTGCATGTCCATGGCAGAAGTTCAGCAGATAGACTTGGGCCAAAGCTTAGATATATGACCCAGGTGTCTTTAATCTATTCTCCAAGTCATATCCGGTGAACTAAAGGACATAGGTCAATAAGTTGCCTGTAGCGCTGCTTGAGATATTTAAAGCCAAAAAGCAAATATTTATCAGATTTGGTTTAGCTCCCCCATACAAAAATCCAGAAGAGAAGACTGAAAATATTGTGTTTTGGAATAGAAATTTATCACATTACCTTGGCAGTGAAAAAAAATGTTTAGGGAAACAAAATCAAGCCAGCATCAAATCTTATGGGCTGACCAATGAGTGGATGTTATGTGTCTTCTGTAGTTAATAACAAATATTTTAATTCATTTAAAATGTTAGAATAAAGGAGTTGGGTACAAAGTGCATGTCAAAGGATACCTATTTTGAACTTGAACAAAAGCCTGCAGGAGAAATGTGTGACATAAAGAGACACTTGAACCCACAAAGTAGTGGTGTGATGACATTTGCAAAGGGGTAGTATTCAAAATAGTTTACAACTAGTCACTCACCTCTAAGTTTAATAATCAGACTGGATGCCACTTATCAACAAACAATAGGGCTTTGCTGGTGCAAGCTGCCGGAATACAAGCAATTAAGTGTAAAATTTCTGATTCTCTTGGCACCCTCCACAGTACAGGTAATCACTAAAACTGGTCTGTAACGTCTAAGCTTTACTATAAGGAATTGGAAATCTTCTTTAAGAAAATAACCAGTAGGGTGAATAAATTGAGTTTATTCATTATGTGTTAGATAAGTAATTTTGAAGGGCATAAGTGCTTCTAGGCCCTGTCCTGAGAACTGAGGATGAAGTGATGAATTAAACAGACAAAAGCCCTGTTTTCATGGAAATTATTGTTTCCATCAGTTTATTAAATCAGCTCAAGTGAGAGAAATCTAGCAACCCACTCCAGTAATCTTACCTTGAAAATCTCACAGAAGGAGGAGCCTGGCAGGCTACAGTCCATGGGGCCACAAAGAGTTGGACATGAATGAGCGATTTCACTTTCACTTTTAAAATTTTAATTAAAATATTTTGTTATTAAATGTAGAAAACACATTAAAAACAGAGAATTGTATAACAAAAGTTTGTCAACTACTCAGCCTGACAAATCCTAACATTTGGTTTCTTCTTCAATTTTCTTTTGTAGATAATTAAAATGGCAAATTGGTAAGTTTTGACATATGCAAACATTCTTGAAACCATCATTCAAGAAAATTAATGAATTCATCACCCTCAAATTTTTCTCATGACCTTTTGTAATCTATCTACATGTCACCCCCACCCCAAGCCATGCCCAAGCAACCACTGATTTGATTTCTGTCACTATAGATTACTTTGAATTTTCTAGGATTTTATTTAAATGGAATCATATAGTATGTGCTCTTTTTTCATCTGGCTTTTTTTCACTCAGCATAATTAATTTATGATTTATACATGTTATGAGTATCAGAAATTCATTTTCATTTCTTTACTAAGTAGTATTCTGTGATATGGATATAGGAAAATTTGTTTATCCCTTTACCTATTGATGGACATTTGGACTTTTTCCAGTTTGGGGCTATCACATATGAAGCTGTGATAAACATTCACCTTTGAGTCTGTGGGCATATACTTTCATTTCTCTTGGGCAAATATCAAGAGGTGGGATTAGGTCATACGGTAGATTCATTTTTAACTTTATCAGGAATGCCAAACTGAGTTTCTAAAGTGATTATACCATTTTATATTACTTCCCATTAGTGAAAAAGTGTTTGCTCTACGTTAGTGAAGAAGAGTTCCAGTTGCTCCACATACTTCCAATACTTAATACCATTAGATTTTTAAATCTTAGATATACTAAATTGTGTGTAGTGGTATCTAATTTTGCTTTTAATTTTTCAGTGATGTTGAGCACCTTTTAATGTGTGTATTTGTTATCTGTATTTTCTTCTTTCATGAAGCATCTGATCAACTGATTTGTCCATTTTTTTATTGAGTCATTTGTCTTCTTACAATTGAGTTTTAAGAGTCCTTTACACATGTATTCTAGCTACAAGTAAATAATAATAGAGTTCTACTCCTAGATAAACATAGTTGAAACTCCTAATGTAAGGAAATAATAAAGATTCTGCAAAATTGGCNCTTGTCAAGAGAATAAAAAGTTAACTGATTTTAGATTTTTTTTCTGCTCTATTAGATAATAGAAGAATTTGGAGCTCTATGAATAGACTGAGTTTAAAAAAAATAATTTGTTTTTTTGAATATATAATGCATTTAAGCTGTTGAAAATTCAAAAGTGGGAGAAAGGTTATAAAAGGAAAACCTCCTTTCACTCCTGTCCTTGACCTTCCATTTACCTTCTTCACAGACAACCAGCTTTTATCAGGTTTCTGTATGTATCTTGCCAGTTAGATCTTAGGCAAGTGTATGCAAATTCCATTTCACAGATTTCCATTCACAAAGTGAACACTGCACATTGTTCTGAACCACATTTAACTGAACCATGAGACTCGGAGACTCTACATTATTTGGGTATTAAAGAATTCTTTGATGGGCAGACAGTATTCACTGGACAGTGTAATTAGCTGCCTCACTTGCTGTCTAATAAACCACTGAAACTCACTGAATAAAAAAAACACTGAATAAATCACTGAAAACTTAGAGGCTTAAAACAATTCTTTATAAGCAAAGCTTATGCATCTGTATGTTGGCTGAGGATTAGATGGTTTGGCTTGGACTTGGTTGGCAAATTTGGCTAAGCTGGGCTGGCTCACACTTCTGCAAATTGATTGGTGGGTTCTGTTTTAGGTTGGGCTTGACTGAAACACCTTATCTGAAGACAGTTCTGTTCCAAATGGCTGTTACGTTCTTCCCAAGGCCAGTGGCATAGCATCCGAGGCAGTAGAAGCACAAAAGCGAGCAAGCCTAATCCATGCCTTTCAAGATACTGCATCCACACATCTGTCACCATGCTGTCAGCCAAGGCACATCACGTGCTAAAGCTGATGTACCACAGTTTATTTCAACAACCTCCCATTAAGAGATTATTAGCTTTTCGCTATTACAAGCAATGCAGCGATGACCCAATAACACATGTCATCTTTCGTATATACCAGTATCTCTTTGAATAAATGCTGAGACGTGAACTTCAAAATTAAAAGGTGAACTTTTGTAATTTTGATAGGTATTGGGAAGCACTGTTTAGAAATTATTGTAACTGTATATTCCCATCAACAATATTGGGGCTATGTTATCATTTTTTATTTTTACCAATCTTGCACATGAAAATGTTATTTTTGCATAGCTCTAACTTGTATGTTTTAATTATGTGAGGTTGACAATCTTTTCATATGTTTAAAAACAATTTATATTTCCTCCTGTTCATATCTTTTGCCCATTTAGTTCCAATGGGTTTTTAAATTTTTCTCAATTGATTAATATATCTTAAAGAAACTAATACTTAACCTATTAAATTAGGACACTCACACCCTCCAAAAAAGCTCCTATAATTAAAAACAACATAGTCTAACCAGTTCACCAGGGAGTCAGTGAAAGAGAGAGCTAAGAAAAGCCCTCTTTGTCAAAACATATCTTAGAGATGTTTTTAAATGAGATGGTGTTAATTTAATGTCTTACCTCAGGCTGCCAATGCCATAAAGCCATAGTGAAATGCCATAAAGTGAGTGACTTAAACATGTTTTCTCACAGTTCTAGAGCCTAGAAAAGTCCAAAATCTAGGTATTGGCAGGGTGGGTTCCAGTCTGAGGCCTCTTATCTTGGCTTGTAGGCAGCCATCACCTTGCCTGGTGCTCATACAACCTCTGTGTGTATGGCCAAGAAAGGAAGCTCTGGTGTTTCTTCTTTTTCTGGTAAGAATTCTAACCTCAGGGGAGCCTCCCATTAATGACTTCATCTAAACCTAATTACCTCCTGGGGCCTTGCCTTCTAACACAAGCACATTGGGTTCTAACGTATGAGCTAGGAAGTGGGTGGATGGAGCCACACAATATTCAATCTTTTATTTTAAACTTAATTTTTTCAATAAACAAAATAATTCATTCTAGTTATAAGATGGTATAAATGAATATGTCTTCATATTTCTTTTCTTAACTAATTTAAAGTGCAATTGTATATTTTGCTTGTAATTGTACTGTTGGACCAGAACATACAGAAATGTAATATATTTGACAATAACAACGTCAAGAAGGTAGATGAGAGCAAAGCTGTGTTGTACTAGGGAAAGGACGCCTGATGGTAACTTGAATCCTTAGAACATACATAGGAAACCAAAATCAGTAACAGAAAGGTTACTCTAACAAACTCTAATAAACTTGTCCCCATGTTTTCTCAGCCTGTTTAATACATATACAATTATATAAGATAGTACTATTGGTGGATTAATAGCATATGTACATGTAACATGTATAACAATGATGGTGGGCAAGGGGAAAGAGAATAACGCTGCATGGAAGTAATGTTTCTCTATCACACTGTAGTTAAGTATGTTTACATCTGAAATAGATTCTGATACTATGTACATAGTAACCCCTAGAGCAATCACTAACAAAATAAGTTTAAAAATAGTGAAAAAGTAATCACAGTAATTAAAGTACTACTCTAGAAAATATTCACTTAATTCAAAACAGAGCAGTAGGGGGGACAGAAACAAAAAGACATCAGTTCAGTTTAGTTCAGTTCAGTCACTCAGTCGTGTCTGACTCTGTGACCCCATGGACCGCAGCACGCCAGGCCTCCCTGTCCATCACCACCTCCCAGAGTTCACTCAGACTCATGTCCACTGAGTCAGTGATGCCATCCAACCGTCTCATCCTCTGTCATCCCCTTCTCCCACCTTCAATCTTTCCCAGCCTCAGGGTATTTTCAAATGAGTCAGCTCTTTGCATCAGGTGGCCAAAGTGTTGGAGTTTCAGCTTCAACATCAGTCCTTCCAATGAATATTCAGGACTGATCTCCTTTAGGATTGACTGGTTGGATCTCCTTGCAGTCCAAGGGACTCTCAAGAGCCTTCTCCAACACCACAGTTCAAAGCATCAATTCTTCAGTGTTCAACTTTCTTTATAGTCCAACTCTCACATCCATATATGAGTACTGGAAAAACCATAGCCTTGACTAGATGGATACTAGACAGTCATTACATTAGACAGTAGAAAATAAAAATTTTAATGACATAAATCTAGCTATATTAATAATAACATTAAATGAAAATGGGTTAAATAATCCAATCAATAGGCAGAAATTGTCAAATTGGATAGGAAACATGATCAACTATTTACTGTCTACAGAAGAAGCTTCTTAGGTTCCAAGATACAAATAGGTTGAAAGTAAAAGAATGGAAAAAGATAAAATCATGTAAACAGCAACCAAGGAAAACTAGAATGACTATAATAATATCAAATATAATAGACTTTAAAATGAAAAGAAAATGGTACTAGAGATAAAGTGGGAAATTTTTAATGAAAGAGTCAAACTATCAGAATGTTACAATAACTATAGACCTATATGCCCTCAACTTCAGAGCTCTGAAATACATGAAATAAAAACAAACAGAAATGCAAGGAAAAATAGACAATTTGGCAAAAACGGTTCACGAGTTCATTACCTTCCCTCATAAGGGATAGAACATCAAAGTAGACTATCAACAAAGTAAATGGAAACCTTGAACATTATATGCAAAACAGTCTGATGGACATCTATAGGAAATTCTACCCATAACATCAGAATACACATCTGTCCTAGTATATGCTCAGGATAGACTATGCTAGGCTGTAAAAACATCCTCAATAAATTTAAAGGAACTGAAATTATAGAAAGTGTTTATCTGATCACAATGGAAATTAAAAATTAATAACAAAAAGAAATTTGGGATATTCACAAATAATGAGGAATTTAACCAGTACACTACTAAATAACCAATGGGTCAAAGAGGAAGTCAAAAGAAAAATTAGAAAATATTTTAGGATGAATGAGTGAAAATGAAAATATGATATACTAAAATGTATGAGATGTAATTTAAGGCATTCTCATATGCATGCGTCATTAGTCACTCAGTTCTGTCAAACTCTTTGAGATCCATGGACTGTAGCCCACCAGGTTCCCCTGTCTGTGGAATTCTCCAGGCAAGAATACTGGAGTGGGTTGCCATTCCATTCTCCAGGTATCTTCCCAACCCAGGGATTGAACCCACGTCTGCATTGCAAGTGAATTCTTTACCACCTGACCTACAAGGGAAGCTAAGAAATTCTTAGGGAGAAATTTATAGTTGTAAACACCTACTTGTGATCACATTACTTCATGGCAAATAGATGGAGAAACAATGGAAACAGTGATAGATTTTATTTTCTTGGGCTCCAAAATTACTGTAGATGGCAACTGCAGCCATGAAATTAAAAGACACTTGCTCCTTGGAAGAGCAAACCTAGGCAGCATATTAAAAAGCAGAGACATCACTTTACCAGCAAAGGTCTGTATGGTCAAAGCTATGGTTTTTCCAGTAGTCATATATGGATGTGAGAGGTGGACCATAAAGAAGGCTGAGCACCAAAGAACTGATGCTTTTGAACTGTGGTGCTGGAGAAGACTCTTGAGAGTCCCTTGGACTGCAAGGAGATCCAATCAGTCAATCCTGAAGGAAATCAACCTTGCATATTCATTGGAAGGACTGTTGCTGAAGCTGAAGTTCCAATACGTTGGCCACCTGATATGAAGAGCAGATATGCTGGAAAAGACCCTGATGCTGGGAAAGATTGAGGGCAGGAGCAGAAGGGGACAACATAAGATGAGATGTTTGGGTGGCATCACTGACTTGATGGCCATGAGTTTGATCAAACTCCAGGAGATAGCAAGGGAGAGGGAGGCTGGGTGTGCTGCAGTTCATGGGTTCACCAAGAGTCAGATACAACTTAGCTACAACTTAGCAACTGAATAACAACAAACACCTGCATGGGGGGAAAAAAGAAACAATCTCAAACAATGATTAAACATTTCACTTAAGATACTGGAAGGACTTCTGCAGTGGCCCAGTGGCTAAGACATCGTGCTCCCAATACAGGGAGCCTGGGTTTGATCCCTGGTCAGGGAACTAGTTCCCACATGCTGCAACTAAGACCTGGCACAGCCAATTAAATAAAAACAAATATTTTTTTTTCAAAGATACTGGAAAAAGAGGATCAAATTAAACCCAAAGCAAGGATACTGCTTCTGCTAAGTCACTTCAGTCATGTCCAACTCTGTGCGACCCCATAGACGGCAGCCTACCAGGCTTCCTCGTCCTTGGGACTCTCCAGGCAAGAACACTGGAGTGGGTTGCCATTTCCTTCTCCAATGCATGAAAGTGAAAAGTGAAAGTGAAGTCACTCAGTCATGTCCGACTCTTGGCAACCCCATGGACTGCAGGCTCCGCCGTCCATGGGATTTTCCAGGCAAGAGTACTAGAGTGGCGTGCCATCGCCTTCTCCGAAACAAGGATAAAGGAGAACTAATAATGATTAGAACTGAAATAAATGAAATGGACAAAATAATAAAATCAAAAAAAGCTAAAGTTAGTTCTTCGAGGTCAACAAAATTGATAAAACTTTAAAAAGACTCCAGTTTCTAAAATCAGAAATGAAAGACAGCACACTATCACCAACCTTACAAAAGTAAAAAGAATTATGAAAGAATGCTATGAATAAGAGTGTGCTGATAAAAGAGGTAATTTAGGTGAATGGAAAATTTTATAGAAAGATACAAGTTACTAAAACTGCCTCAAAAAGAAGTAGAAAATCTGAATAGACTTCTATCATGTAAAGAGACTTCATTAATAATCAAAAAACTTTTCACAAGGGAAAGCCAATGACCAGGCAACATCACAGGTAATTTATACCAAACAGTTAAATAAGAGTTCTAATTTTTGATAAATTTTTCCAAAAATAGAAAGAAAGTAGCATTTCTTTTTTGTTGAAGTGTTGTTGGTTTGCAATGTTGTGTTAAGTGCATAGTAAAGTGATTCAGTTATATATATGTACACATACATACACACATACTGTTTTTCAGATTCTTTTCCATTATAGATTATAAGATATTGAATATAGTTCCCTGTGCTGTATAGTAGGTCCTTGTTGGTTGTTTACCTTATATATAGTAGTATGTATTGTTAACCCCATATTCTTAATTTATCTTCCCTCTGCACCTTTCCCCTTTGGTAAGCACAAGTTTGTTTTCTATAACTGTTAGTCTGTTTCTATTTTGAAAATAAGTTCATTTGTATCATTGTTTTTGATTCCACATATGAGTGGTATCATATGATACCTGTCTTTTCCAGTGTGACTTTACTTGGTATGGCAGTCTCTAGGTCCATCCATATTGTGGCAGATAGCATTATTTCATTCTTTTTTATGGCTGAGTAATATTCTGTAGTGTATATAACCACATCATCCTTATCCATTTATTTGCTGATGGACACAGGTTGCTTCCACATCTTGGCTATTGCAAATAGTGCTGCATTGAACATTGGGGTGTTTGTGTCTTTTCAAAGAAGAGTTTTCTTTAGATATATGCCCAAGATTGAGACTGCAGGATCATATGATTAGGGATTATATTTTTAAGGAACCTCCATACTATTTTCCAAACTGGCTGCATGAAGTCATGTTCCCACCAACCATGCAGGAGGAAACCCTCGTACATTGTTAGGTGGGAATGAGTATTGGTGCAGCCATTATGGAAAACAATATGGAGGTCCTTCAAAAAAATTTTTTTAATTAAAAAATTTTAAAAACTTAAAATGATCCCACTATTCTGCTTTTTCATATATAGTTGAATAAAATGAAATCAGTATCTCAAAGAGATTTCTACACTCCCATGATCATCTCAGCATTATTCACAAGTAGCCAAGATGTGAACAGTCTAACTGTTCGTCAGCATATAAATAAATAGAATGTGGTATATGTACACAAGGGACTATTATTTGCCATAAAATAAAAGGAAATTCTTCCATTTGTGACAACATAGATACACCTGGGAGGGCATCTGCTAAGTGAAATAAGAAAGACAGAAAAAGACAAATACTACATGGTGCTGCTTATATAGGGAATAAAAAAGTTTGTATTTCATAGACCCAGAGAGTAGAATGTTGGTTTCCAGGGTCTGAGAGCGATGGAAATGAGATGTTATTCAAAGGGTACAAACTTACTATTATAAGATGAATACATCATGAGGATCACAGCATGGTGAGTATGTGAATAGATCTTATAGACCACACACAAAAAAGTAATTATGTGAGTTGATGGATGTGTTAATTAACTTGATTGTGGTAATGATTTCATGACATATGTATATAATCACCACATTGTATACTTTAAATGTATATAATTTTATACCTCAATTATATCTCAATAAAGCTAGTGGGGAAACCTACAAAATGCTGAAATAACTTAAGGAGATCCAAATAAGAGGATAGAAATCCCTTGCTCATAAAACTTAATAGTAAGATGACAGTATTCTACAGATTGATCTTCACATTCAAAACAGTCCCTATTAATTTCTCATTTGAGATTTTTACAAACATTGACAAGTTGATCCTAAAAATTTTAAAAAATGCAAGAGACCCAGAATCGCCAAAATGATCTTGAGAAAGAACAAAGTTGGAGGACTCATGCACCTGACAACTTCAAGTCGTATCATACAGCTGCATTAATCAAGAGAGTGTGGTGATGCAGACACAGAAAACAGACCTGTAGTTGCCGAGGAGAGTGGGGAAGGGACAGTGGGAGTTTGGGATTAGCAAATACAATATACAGAATGGATGAACAACAAGGGTCCTGCTGTATAGCACAGGGAACTATATTCAATATCCTGTGATAAACCATAATGGAAAAGGATATAAAAAAGAATGTGTGTGTGCATCTGAATCACTTTGCTGTTCAAGAGAAATTAACACAACATTGTAAATCAACTATACTCCAATAAAAAGAGAGAGAGTGGTGATTTCATGAGGATAGATTTATAGATCAGTAAAATAGAACTGAGAGTCCGTATATAAACCCTCACCTTTAAGTCTGGTTGGTTTTTGACAAGTGTGCCAAGACCATTCAAAGGGAAAGAATTGTCTTTCAACAGATGGTACTGGTACAACTAGCTATCCACATGCAAATAAATTGAAGTTGGTTTCCCTCTTTACCTATATACAAAAAAATTTAACTCCAAACAGATTACAGAAGTAAATATAAGAGGTTAAACTAAAAAACTCTTAGAAAAAAACATAGGAATAAATCTTTGTATCATTGGGTTAGGGTAAGTCTTTCAGATATGACCAAAAGCACCAATAATATTAATAACAAAAAAATCTATCAATCAAATTTCATCAAAACTAAAAACTTATGATTCAAAGAACACTACCAAGAAATTGAGACAATAACTCCCAGAATGGAAGAAAATGTATATAAATCATATATCTGATAACAGATTTATATCTGGAATATGCAAGGAACTCTTACAACTCAGCAACAAAAAGACAAACCTGCTTTTTAAATAGGCAAAATATCTGAATTGACATTCCTCCAAAGAAGATATACAGATAGCCAATAAGTCCTTGAGAAGAGGCTCAATATCATTAGCTATTAGGAAAATGCAAAGTAAAACCACAGTGAGATAATGCTTCCAGCCAACTAGGATGACTATAATCAGAAAGACAAGTAATGACAAGCGTTGGTGAGGATTTAAAGAAACTGGAGTCCGTGGACACTGCTGGTGTGAACGTTAAATGATGCAGCTTCTGTGGAAAACAGTTTGGCAGCTCCTCAAAATGTTAAGTAAAAGGTTATCACGTGACTCAGCAATTGCACCCTTAGGTAAATATCCAAGAGAAAGGAATACATATGTCCCCATGAAAATTCATAAATGAATGTTCATAGCAGCATTAGGCATACTAGCCAAAAAGTGTTTTCACACTTTGAACAGTGTTTGGACCTTGTTCCCAAATCTTTAACTGGTAAATTATTAAAAAAATATTGTAGGAGTGTGAAAAGTGAAAGTCATATTTCTTTATAATAATGTCAATATTTTCATGGTACATTATTTGACAATAAAAATGTCAATAAATGATATATTATTTGACAATAAAAGTGAAATACTAATACATGCTATAACATGAATGAATCACATCATGCTATATAAAAAAAAGGCAGTCAAAAGGGGTCACATATTGTATGATTCCATTTTTATGAAATATCAAGTGTAGGCAAATCTATAGAGACAAGTAGATGAGTGGTTGCCCAAGGCTGGAACTGGTAGTGGGGGGAATAGGGAGTGTCTGCTAATGCATACAAATTCCTTTGGGGAAGTGATGGAAGTGTTCTAAAATTGATTTGATTTTGGTGATGGCTTCATAACTCTGTGAGTATCCAAAAAAAATTAATTTAGTATTTAAATAGATTATTTAGTATGTAAATTATATCTCAAAACTGTTAAAATAATAGCAAAAAATTTTAATTAAAAAGAAACACCATTGGGCAAGTAAGTTTCAGACATAATAATGACCGTAAATAAGAGAGTCCTGGGAGAAATCTGTGGAAGTGTTAAACTTCCAGTCTTACAGATTAAAGAACCTGATGTGAATACCTTTCATATAGAGAGTAAAAATACGTGTACAAAACCCAGTACTTCCAGTCTGTCTGTTTTCTAACTCACCCTTCACACTATCACGGGTGAGGTCCTTCTAAAGGCAGAATCCTGAACAGTTCATTCCCTGCTCAGTGCCCTAAAGGTAGCTCCCTACCTCCAGAGTAAGATAATGGACCTTTAGTATAATACCGAAGCCTGTCACGCTACTTGCCTGAAACTACTCCTTGTCTTCCATTCTCCTGCAATACCGTTCAGTTTATGGTTCCCTAAACCTGTCATATTTTTTTCTTTCTATTTTCTGATCATTCAACACTCTGCTCAGAGTACTTTCTACACACACATTTTCTACACCTGCCTGGTAAACTCTGATTTATTCTCATACTTTGGCTTAACAGCAGCTTCTTGACACATGTTGGCCTCAAATAGCATGTACTGACCCTCCTCTGCAATACCCATGCAAGTTATGACTCCTCACGTATGATAATTATTTGTTTACATGGTTGACTTTTACATCAGACTATAGTCCTTCCTTCTTTGTATCTTCAGTGTCAGGGAAAGCACTTATTGAAGGACTGGATGGATGGATGGATAAATTACAAACTAATTACAAGTTCTCAATCATCTACTTTAATCTTAGCGTAGTTTGAAGTACCTAAATGATCAATCTGATGGCTTCCTAACTAATAGGACTTTTAGAATAATTTTTTAAGTTTTCGGAAAAAGATTTAGAGATTATATAACATCGCTTTTCGTGCAAACTGATCTTTCTCTTACTCTTTTTCCTAAAGGAAAAAAAGTACTCCATGGGGAAAAAAAATGTTAAAAAAATAATAATAGACTTCCCATGATATACATTCACTATTGCAATAGTCATTGTATCAAACAATGGAATTTAGCTTGATACTTCCATATTTGGGTGTTAGGAGAAGTTTTTTAAAAATAATTTTATTTATTTATTTATTTTTGGCTGCGCTGGGTCTTCACTGCTTTCCGTGGGCTTTCTCTAGTTGCAGTGAGTGGCGGTGGCTATTCCTCCCTGCAGAGTGTAGGCTTCTCATTCCAATGCTCCTCTTGAAGCAGAGCATGCAGGCTTCAGTAGCTGTAGCTTACAGGCTCTAGGGAACAGACTCTGAATTTGTGGTTCTCTGGACTTAGTTGCTTTGCGGCGTGTGGAATCTGCCCGAACCAGGGCTTGAACCCATGTCCTCTGCTTTGGCAGGCGGATTCTTATCCACCACGCCACCAGGGAAGTCACTTATCAGGTTCACATAAAGAAAATATATGAAGTTGTAATTATATATAATTAAATAAAATAAAACTATGCATGAAAGTAAAGTGTAAGTCGCTCAGTCGTGTCCAACTCTTTCTGACCCCATGGACTATAGCCTACCAGGCTCCTCTGTCCATGGAATTCTCCAGACAGGAACACTGGAGTGGGTTGCCATTCCCTTGTCTATAGGGGATCTTCCTGACCCAGGGATTGAACCCGGGTCTCCTGCATTGCAGGTGGACTCCTTACCATCTGAGCTGCAAGCTCCATAACCTTGTGTGCTGCTGCTGCTGCTGCTAAGTCGCTTCAGTCGTGTCCGACTCTGTGCGACCCCATAGACGGCAGCCACCAGGCTCCCCCGTCCCTGGGATTCTCCAGGCAAGAACACTGGAGTGGGTTGCCTTTCCTTCTCCAATGCATGAAAGTGAAAAGTGAAAGTGAAGTCGCTCAGTCGTTAGCGATCCCATGGACTGCAGCCTACCAGGCTCCTCCAGCCATGGGATTTTCCAGACAAGAGTACTGGAGTGGGGTGCCACTGCCCTCCCCCCATAACCTTGTATAATTATATGTAAATACTAATTTGGAGATTGTGACTGAAATGTGTTTTCAAAGAGTTGTCTAAGACAATGTAGACAATGTAACAAATAGCTGTTATCACAGGCAATTCATTATAACATTTTTGTTTTTAGTCTTTGGACAGAATGAAAAAATATACTTAGTGATCACAAGTTGTACCGAATACGAAAAGTACTGAGTTCTTACTTGAGCATGAAATATTTACTATAATTCTCAATGGTTTTGCTGAACTTGGTTTTCTATTAAAGTATCTGTTATAGACTCTTTCATGTGCATAATTTCATTAAAAATTGACTTTTGGTTAAGAAAAAAAGACACCTAACAGTTCTATTTTATGATAAAATCTTTGTTGAGAAAAATGTTTTCATGTTCAAGAAAACTCAACAATAGTTTTGTCAATACAAATAATGCACAATTTTTGTTTCCAGTGTTCAATTTGTATACCTAAAATTTTGTGGCTTAAAAGCAGACCACATGATGTTAGATTTTTTTATAATTAAGAGTTAGAGAAGGACTTTGCTTTTCCTCTTGAGAGCATTTTTAGAGACCAGTGCAGTTATCACTGAGTTAAAGGCCCATCTGGGACCTGTCTGTCTTTTCTAAGCCCAAGTCTGCTTATTATTAAACTTCAGCTAGTGGGCTGGCAAGTGGGCCAGCAAGTAGGCCACATTTAATGAAATTTCCAGGACATTTGGGCTAGGCTTAGCTATTAATATTACCATAAGAAATAATAAATTGCTTGGTGCAGAAATAATTTTTCTATCTTAGAATTTTCACAGCCCATGGTATTTTTTTTATGGATCTTATCACTTTCCACCTTGCTTTATGGTTGCTTATATGCCATGCTCACTCCTTCTAATGCATTGTAAGTAAGAGACTGACTTTCACTCAACTTTTTATAATTCATACCACTTTTTACAGAGATTTGGCTTATAGGAGTTACCTAATCAATGCCATTAGAATGTCAGATTATTCAATTAATTTCTCTTAAATTCAAGTATAGAATTGTGACAATGCCAAAAATGTGTTTAGAGAAAATTTTAGTTTCACCGTGATTATATACATCAGTGACATAATTGAAACATAGATCAACATAATATTGATCTATGTTGTCCTATAGATCAACATATATATAAATAAGGTATCATCATCTTCCTCTAGTTCATTTTCTTGAATAGTCAGCAGCTCCCTGCAATACTTCTTGTAAGAGGGCTCCTTGATGTTTCAGCGCCCTCCAGAGGTCTCCAGAATATTCTGACACTTGTCCTTGAAGAGTATGCAGAAACCCACAATTTTGCATTGGAAGCACAAAGGCTGCTGGAGCCTGCAACACCTGGCAGGCTCCCAAGAGACAGACGAGATAATCTTCTAAATGTGGAAAGGAAATGTTGCATGTGTGCTAAGTCCCTTCAGTCGTGTCCAACTCTTTGTGACCCCATGGACTGCAGCCTGCCAGGCTCTTCTGTCCATGGGACTCTCCAGGCAGGAATACTAGAGTTGCCATGCCCTCCTCCAGGGAATCTTCCCAACCCAGGGATCGAACCTGTGTCTCTTTCTGTCTCCTGCATTGCAGGTGGGTTCTTTACCACTAACACCATCTGGGAAGCCCCAAAATGTTAAAGAAATTGTGCTTTACCGCTAATGTTTAATACACGATTGCCACAATGTGGTACTCAATACATCCTGAGGAAAGAAAGGAAGAAATAGATGCTGGTGCCCTCCTTTCTTGGTTTGCTTCATCAGAGTGTCCTGCTGCTACTGCTAAGTTGCTTCGGTCGTGTCTGACTCTGTGCGACCCCAGAGATGGCAGCCCACCAGGCTCCCCCGTCCCTGGGATTCTCCAGGCAAGGACACTGGAGTGGGTTGCCATTTCCTTCTCCAATGCATGAAAGTGAAAAGTGAAAGTGAAGTCGCCCAGTCGTGTCCGACTCTTGGCGACCCCATGGACTGCAGCCCACCAGGTTCCTTCATCCATGGGATTTTCCAGGCAAGAGTACTGGAGTGGGGCGCCATTGCCTTCTCCGTCAGAGCGTCCTAATCCTGACCTTAATCCTAACCTTCACCAAATGGAGAAGGTTAGGATTTGGACTTCCCTGGTGGTTCAGATGGTAAAATGTCTGCCTACAATGTGAGAGACCTGAGTTCAATCCGTGGGTCAGGAAGATCTCCTGGAGAAGGAAATGGCAACCCACTCCAGTACTCTTGCCTGGAAAATCCCATGGACAGAGGAACCTGGTAGGCTACAGTCCCTGGGGTCACAAAGAGTCGGACACAACTGAGCGACTTCAGTTTCACCAGGTGTAGTGGAGATTGCAGATACCACGCCCCACACCTGCCAGACCCACCTGAAGTCACCTTAGGTGCAGTCGGCAGCAACCTAAAAACCCGACCTCTAGCACCACCAGTGTCTCTCTTCTTCCTCCCAGTTCTCCAGCACCACAGGAGTTTGCTCTGCCAAAGAGAGTGGCAACCCAGAAGTCAAGCGGATGGAAAGCCACCAGGGACGCCCATCAACCCTCGGACACTGGAAGTTGGTGTCTAAGCGCCGCCGCCGCACTGCATCCAGGTGCAGGATTCTGAGGTATATCTCACCTGGCTTCTCTGAAGGTCACTACTGGGGTTGAGCCCAGAGCAGCATCATTAACACACCCAGTATCTCACTGCGTTGCTCCCGCCCTGTGCTTCCAAGGGTCAGCTCCCCAGAAAATGACCTGCACTTAGTCCTTCCCTTGAGGGAACCCAAGAAATCAGGGAAATGCAAGTATGTACTACATGCTCTAGTTAACTAGCACTCATATAATGGATACTCCTTTTGAAAAGATTTTTCTTTTCTATTGGCTGTTATATTTTCAAAGTAGTCTGGCTACAGCAGACTACTTTCTATTTCTGAAAGAGTCCCTTTTAATTCAGTTTTTAATTGGAGTATAATTGCTTTACAATGTTGCATTTGTTTCTGCTGTACAGTGGGAATCAGCTGTAAGTATACATATATCCCCTCTCTCTTGAGCTCCCACCCCTATTCCACGCCTGTAGGTCATCACAGATCACAGAGCTGAGCTCCCTGTGCTCTACAGCGGCTTCCCGCTTGTTGAAAAGATTTTGCAAGGAAATTTCATAATGAAAATACTGCTGATCTGTAAGAGCCAGTGAACAAGAAAATGACATTACTGACACTTTTCTGAATCTAAGAAAACGCTCTCTGTCAGCCAAACTGCAGTATAAAAATAATGACAGGCTAATCAGATCTAACAGGAAGTGGACAAAAGAATCAAAATTGTTAATGGAAAATAATAGGGATCTCAGTCTGATACACAGAAGCAGAACAAAGGGAAACATAAGGAAGTACGGTGGGCTTCCCTGGTGGCTCAGTGGTAGAGTCCAGCTGCCAAGCAGGAGACATGGATTTGATCCCTGGGTTGGGAAATCCCCCAGAGCAGGAACTATGAATCCACTCCAGTGTTCTTGCCTGGGAAATCCCATGGACAGAGGAGCCTGGAGTCTACAGTTCATGAAGTTACAAAAGAGTCGGACATGACTTAGCAACTAAAACAACAAGGAAGCACAATGGCTAACAGCATGAATTTGAAGCCAGGCTGTGATCTGATTCCAGCTCTGCCATTTATTAGCTCTATAAACTTGAGCAAGTCAGTTCCTCTCTCTGTTTCCCGTCTATAAAATGGGCATAATAACTGTACCTACTTCAGAAGAAATTTGTGACGATTAGCTAAGGTAATACAGCTAGAGTATTTAAAATCATGTCTGATGAGAGCAAGTTCTAGCAGAATAATCTTCATGAAATGTTAAGTGCTGAATAGATATTCATCTATACCCGGTGGCTCATACAGTAAAGTGTCTGCCTGCAATGCGGGAAACCTGGGTTCGATCCCTGGGTCAGGAAGATCCCCTGGAGAAGGAAAGGGCAACCCACTCCAGTACTCTCGCCTGGAAAATTCCATGGATGGAAGAGCCTGGTGGGCTGCAGTCCATGGGGTTACAAAGAGTCGGACACAAATGAGCGATTTCACTTTCACTTTTTTTCACTTTATCACTGAACAAATGTCTGATAATCTGTATCTGTGTACAAAATTGGACTAGCTATTGTAGGGACTACTATGAAGTACAACACACAATACTTGACCTCGAAAGGGATAAGATAGGGTAAGAGTCTGAGTTAAAGCAGTAGAAATGGTAATGGAAATGAATGGACAAATTTTTAAATTAAAAACTCAGAATATACAGGACATAGTAACCAGTTAAATGCAGCCGTGAAAAAGAAATAAATGTAAAAAAAAGAAAACCTTCCTGCCATCCTTCAGCTTGTATGTTAGATAATCTATGTTTTAAATGATGGAGGAAATGCAGAGGGAGAAACAGGCTTTAAAGGACACATAATGAAATTTGACTTGTGTATTTCTAGTACGTATAAGATGAACCTGGAGTTCAGGAGAAAGGGACAGTGGAATTTGAACTGAGCTGATCATTGAGAATATAGGAGTCATTGAGATCACCCAAGGGAGACATTGAAAAGAAGGAAAATCCAACATTTTAGAGAGAATGGGAGGACAAATTAGACGGTCATATAGTTAGAAATGTAGGAGCAACGATTGTACATCATTGTAGAAATGAAGGATGTAGAAAAGTCCAAAGTTCCAACAGTGGCAGCTGCTGGAAGAAAGAGCAGAGTGAAGACTGACTGTAAACCCATGGGTATGATGATTAGGCTGTGAATGGTTGCAGGAAGTTGTTAGAGACAGTACACACTGTGCATTGCAACAGTGATATAGTCAGCATCTCCAGGAGGAAACTAGAGTTGTTCTGTTGCCACCCACTCACTGTCTGAGTAAGCAACACACAAACACTCTCTAAGCCTCTGTCTTCTCATCTGTATAAACCAAGCTGCTGATGATACCTACTGCGTTGGATGCTTGGGAGATTTAAATTGGATAAATTGGATAATACATATAAGCTGCACAGTGCCTGGCACACACCATTCACTCAATGTATATTAGCTATTGTTATTATTAATGATACTATTGCAGTCAGTTAAAGAGAAAATGGAAAGTTAGGATATAAGGGCTTCTCAAGAAGTCTACCAGAAAGAGGAGGCACGTGAATCATTCACTAGAGTAGGAAATAGCGCCAAGAAGGAATTTTTTTTTAATTTTAGGATGGAGAGAGGCTTATGAATGTTTTTAGGTAGAAGAGAAATGGCCAGTAACTGAATAAAAATACTATTGTAAGAAGCGGAGAGTTCTTTACTTAGATAAGATAGTTTCATAACGGATACATTTCACAAAGAGATAATACGACAAGTTCAATAAATCAATAACAGAAAGTAATATTTGAGTTGAAACAACGATGGGTGAATCTAATTTATGAAAGCACCTGCAATTTGTTGGTTGTTCTCAAGCAAAGTAAGTTATTTCCTCCATGGAGCGCTTTCAGTTTTTCAATTTGTAATTCTTTACTGCTTCTGAAATGAATGTAACTTCTTCTGAAATGAATGAGAGTCTGGGCAGGTCTACCTAGATCACCTCCTTCCAACAGTTTTTCTAATCATGTGAGACTTGAAAAGAGGGACAGACAAACACTTATCTATCTCAACTAACCAGGCGGTCAATCCCCAAGTAGATCTCAGGTTTGGGAATATTAGCGTTAGTAAGACCCAGTGGAAAATAGTGACTACTTTGTTATCCATAAATATTCATCAAGGAAGTCAAATAGCCCCTGGCAGTAGATGGAGACCGGTAGACCCACATAATCAAAGAAGTGGGGAGAAGGGAAAACAGAGGAGAGTACTTTCATCTTACTACGCGGCTTGGTTCAAAAACAGGCGCGTCCAACATTATTATGTTTTAAAAAATGTGATGAACCATTCTGATGGCCAGATGCCATTTTGAGCTTTACCAGAATCATCAGCTTGCCATGCTGAAAGTTTAGAAAAACTAACAGCTACCTTTTCATGATCCATTAGACCCTGCACGCAAGTGAAGAAGATCGTTGTAACCCAGTTCCCTAGACCTCTCCAATCCTGGTAGTTCCTCTTTACAAAAGAGCTCTAGTCTCCTGGTCAGTGGAGAGAGTGATGGGGGCCATGTAACTGGCCAGCCTTTTCTCTCTCATGACGACAGCAATAACACAGGACTCAGCTCACTTCAGTGAAAACGTCTTGGCTGAATTCTCACTTTCTTCTTGGCCAACTAGTGTTAGCAGGAAAAGAATCTAAAAGACACATCCCACTGAGTTGCTGATTTCTGATAATGGTTTATTATGATATCCCTTCAGGCTATTTACATTTGCGCAAGAGAAAGCTTTGATGCTGAAGGTAACAATTTAAGTCCTTTGGAATGCTCTAGGGGAGACCTGTGAAGACTTAGGCCTCTTCCCAGCACTTTACCAATTATATCATATAAACAGCCTACTCTTAGCTCCAACGATTCTTGCAGGCAACATGGCTGAGGATACTAAGAATAATAGCCACGTGACCAGAGTCCCAATCCTAAACCCTTTCTAGAAAAAAAAGTCTTCATGATCTAGGAAATCAAGGTAAATTACCTCCTTCCTTTATGGGTCTGTCATCATGGATTAGCCATGAGAATTAAATGTATCTTGTACTGATTTTTTAAAATATGTTGGTTAAAAATATATATCCCCAACCATTATTCTGTCCTGAGAAAAGAAGAAAGAGGAAGAATGAGGTTCACAGAAACTGTACTCCATAAAAGTAAATCCTCAGGCTGCCTTCAGGAGATAGAGAATTTTCACTGATGAAAAATTTAGTGTGCAAAAGCACTGGGTAGATACTCATAAGTCAGGTAGTAACATCTGTGGAAAAGACACTAGGATAACTATTGTGGGCAAATATAAAGGAGACAGTAAGAAACTACTAAATACATGACAACAGATGTGAGAAACAGATATTACCCGGTGCAGCTGTGTGTGTGTGTGTGTGTGTGTGTGTGTGTGTGTTAGTGAGGATAGAGTGTGGATGAAGAGCATAATAAAGTAATCAAAGCAGGCAAAAACACAGAAATTCCTGTTTTTATATAGGGCAATTACTCTCATAAGTTTTTTTGTAATTTTATTCTCATATCTACCTTAAAACGTTAAACATTAAATTTTATTTTAAAAATTAAAATAAACATTAAAGTACTAAAAACTCAAACAACAAGATTCTACTATAGCTCAGGGATATAGTCAATATCCTGTGACAAACCATAATGAAAAAGAATATATAAAAGAATATATGTGTGTGTGTGTGTGAATATACATATAAAACTGAATCACTTTGCAGTATAGTAGAAATTAACACAATGTTGTAAACCAACTATACAAGAATTTTTTAAAACAAGAAAAAAAACCCTGAAAATTCAAGTGCAGCAGATATCCAGAGTAAAGAAAGGAGGCTTGTCTGAAAGGTCACACAGCAGGGGGACAGTTAGGGAGAGAAATGGAGGAGAAGTCAGGACAAAGCTATGCCATTTAGCATCATTATTGGCTTAAGCACCATTTTATTATACTCTCTGTTTGTGGAAACTTAAGGTTATTCAAGTCATAATAATTTCTTACTTGTTCATGTACAAAACATCTTATTTCAGTTTAAGTATCCACCACTCCTGTGCGTTTATCTCTGGATAGTCTCACATTTGTTTGAAATGACATGTATAATTATATGTATATATACACACACACACATACTATAGTATATGATGTATATGCTGCTAAGTCGCTTCAGTCGTGTCTGACTCTGTGTGACCCCATGGACTGCAGCCTACCAGGCTCCATGGGATTTTCCAGGCAAGAGTACTGGAGTGGGTTGCCACTGCCTTCTCCATGATATATATAGTTATATGTTAATATATAGTTATTAATATAACTATACTATACTATCGTGTTGTGAGATTCACTCAGTCGTGTCCTACTCTTTGCAACCCCATAGACGGTAGCCTGCCAGGCTCCTCTGTTCATGAAATTCTCCAGGCAAGGAATACTGGAGGGGGTAGCCACTCCCTTCTACAGGAGATCTTCCAGACCCAGGGATTGAACTCAGGTCTCCTGTCTTGCAGACAGATTCTTTACCATCTGAGCCCCCAGGGAAGCTCTACTATACTATAGTATACTATATATATAATATATTATATGTTAATATAGCTGTAAGTTATAATAAGTTATGTTATATAACTATATTAATATATATGTATATAGTTATTTGCTTTGTGTTGTTTCTAATGACAAAATTAAACACTGAAATGTTCGTCAGTAGAAAACTGAGCAAATAAATTCCCTGGCAGTCAAGTGATTAGGACTTGGTGCTTTCACTGCTGTGGCCTGGGTTCAATCCCTGGTCTGGAAACTGAGATCCCACAAACCATGCTGCATGGCCTAATGAATGAAATAAATGAAATTAAAAGTAAATCATTGTCCAGCCATGCAGTTAAATACTATGTACCTGTGAAATAGAATGAAGCATCTCTCCACTGATTTGGAAAGATCTAGGACTGTTGGGAAAGAGAGGTACAAACTGTGTGGCTTAAAACAATGGAAATCTATTGCTCATAGTTCTGGATGCTAGAAGTTCCAAAATCAGGGTGTTGGCAGGGCCCTGCTCCCTCTGAAGCTTAGAAAATGGTGCCTTGCCTGATCGTAGCTTCTGGTGATCATTTGTAGCAAAGCCCTGGCATGCCTCAGCTTGCAGCTGCACCACTACGTTGTCTGCCTCTGATGTCAGTCACCACATCACAGTGTCACCGTGCGTGTACGTCCTCCTACTATAAGGACACCAGTCACATTGGATTAAGGGCTAATCTATTCCGCTGTGACCTCATCTTAACTTTATTTCCATCTACAATGACTTTATTTCCAAATAAGGTCACTTTCTAAGATACTGGGGGTTAGGAGTTCAGCATATCTTTTTGGGGACCCAATTCAATCTATAAAAATCTCCGAGATAGAAGTTAGGTTTTTACCTGATTTTCTCCAAACAAGGTACAGAGCAGAGTATATAGCACCTTTGGGTAAAAGAAGTGCATACATAGTGCTGCTCTCGGTTGCGTCCGCCTCTATGACTCCATGGACTGCAGCCTGCCAGGCCCTTCTGTCCATGGAATCTTTCAGGCAAGAATACTGGAGTGGGCTGCCATGTCGCCTCCAGGGGATCTTCCCGACCAGGGACTGAACCTGGGTCTCTTATGCCTCTGCCTTGGCAGGCAGATTCTTTACCGCTAGCGTCACCTGGGAGGCCACCTCACTGTTATCCTCTGTTCATTCTGCTTTTCCCCCAGTAACTCTTATCAAAGGTTCTCTGACACAGGCTTTATTTCACTCTGCATCACTTAGAGCCTGGGAGAGGACAGTCAGTCTGATATTCCAGAGAGTTTCAAGGCGAGGTAATGCTGAGGGATTAAGATCTAGAATAGAGTTGGCATGGGAGGAAAAAAAAACCTCCTCCTCAGGATGAAAAGGAGGTCTTTTCCAGGTCCAAAATTAGGAAACCCACTGTTGACACATGGGTGGAGAAGCCTGGCAGTCTACAGTCCGTGGGGTTGCAAAGAGTCAGGCACGACTGAGCAGCTTCACTTTCACTGTTGACAAAAAAATGTTCTAAATTGTATTAGATGCAACTTTCTCTGGAAGGAATAAATAGTATGCTGTCTAAATGGGATTGGTAAGAAATAAATTTGAGAAATACTTATCATGATCCCCCTCTAAAGGAGTCACAATTCATATTAATATAGTTAAGACCCTAAGGAGTCCTTAATGTAAAGAAATTTGTTGAACTTAGAGTTTATAAAATGTTCTTGGCCCCACATGATTTTCTTAAAGTATTCTTGCAAGTCTGAGATTCCAAGGAGCACAGTTTGGGAAAACTTACCATAAATATTTCTACATCTCATTCTCCAAGAGTTTGGAGAGTCATCTGGGAAAGGAAGTGTTTTAATAGAAATGAAGTCATCTGAATGGATGAGATGGACTATTTCTGGGAGCATTCATTTATTTAACAAACATTTATTGAACACCATTTAGAAGAATAAACTAGACTAAATATTTTTTCATAAAACATAAGGATTTTTTAGACTCCTTTATTAATATGAATCACTTTGTAATTTTGTTTTAAAAAATTATAGACATTTTCTGGTATATTCTCCTTTACAGAATATTCAGTTTGATTAATTCACACACCAGCTTCATTTATTGTCTCAGAATGTACCAGATTATGAGAACATGGAAGTATTTATGTTTCAAATGTACAGTACAGCAAATGTTTAGTTTTAGAATGTGTGCCTGTGTGCTAAGTTGCTTGAGTTGTGTCCTACTCTTTTCAGCCCTATGGACTGTAGCCTGCTAGGCTCCTCCGTATATGAAATTCTCCAGGCAAGAATACTGGAGTGGGTTGCCATTTCCTCCTCCAGCGGCTCTTCCCAACCCAGGGATCAAACCCATGTCTCTTACATCTCCTGCGTTGGCAGGCAGGTTCTTTACCACTAGCACCGCCTGACTTACTTAAATGAATAAAATACAACAGTAGTGTTAATGACAAATGTAAATTATCTGAGGTCAGAATAAGACTTGATTAAACACAGCAAATTGAGCCTGTTTATTTCTGTACTCTCCTAAAGCTCATCAATGGCAGCAGTGGAATGAAAAAAGGAATAAATCCACTATGACAAAGAGAACAAGGTAGGTAATAATAGTAGCCAAGAGATAGCCACGTGGTTCTAGAAGGTGGAAAGTACACGACTGAATGGTGAGATTTAGCTCAGCAGAGAAACGGACTCCCAAATGCCTGCAGTGAGAGATGCTCCCCGCCCCGACAAGAAGTGGATCAGCTGAACCATAAATACCATGAAGCTCCAAGATAGGAAGACACTGGTTATCCCTGAAGAACCAGGGTATGGGATGGAGCTAAAAAGTAAAGAGTTGAATGACAGTAAGTGACAATAAGACTCCAGATGCCCTCTGCAGCCAGGAACACCAGGCATACCCCTCCAGCATCTGGGAGAAGGCAGGATGCAGCTTGATCCTGAGGCTACTAAAGCGTCGGCCTGGGGCTGCCCACACCTGGGTCCCTTCCAAGGCCTTCTATGTAATTGTGCTTCATAATTTTATATTTGTCTGGAAGAGGGTCCTCCAAATGATGTAAGCTTGAGATCCCACAAAACCTACATCCATCCTAGAGAAGATAGAGAGACTGAAGCCAGGAGACACGATTTTAAAAACAAGAGTAGCTCGTTCAGTAGCTCAGTCATGTCCGACTCTTTGCAACCCCATGGACCGCAGCACGCCAGGTTCCCTGTCCATCACCAACTCCCAGAGCCTACTCAAACTCATGTCCGTTGCATTGGTGATGCCATCCAGCGGTCTTATCCCCTGTTGTCCCCTTCTCCTCCCACCTTCGATCTTTCCCAGCATCAGGGTCTTTTCCAGTGAGTCAGCTCTTCACATCAGGTGGCCAAAGTATTGGAGTTTCAGCTTCAGCAGGACTGATCTCCTTTAGGATGGACTGGTTGAATCTCCTTGCAGTCCAAGGGACTCTCAAGAGTCTTCTCCAACACCACAGTTCAAAAGCATCAATTCTTCGGCATTCAGCTTTCTTTATAATCCAATTCTCACATCCAAGGGGGGATTTTTTTTTTTTTGAACTATAGTTGATTTACTGTGTTTTAGGTATACAACAAAGTGATTCAGTTATGCATATACATATTTTTTTTCATTCTCTTTCAGATTCTTTTCTCTTATAGTTTATTACAAGATATTGAGTATAGTTCCCTGTGCTACACGGTAGAGCCTTGTTGTTTATCTACTTTATAAGTAGTGTATGTATGTTAATCTCAGACTCTTAATTTATCCCTTCTCACCCTTTCCCTTTTGGTAACTGTAAGCTTGTTTTCTATGTTTGTGAATTTGTTAATATTTCTGTTTTGTAAATGAGTTCATTTGTATCATTTTGTAAGATTCCACATAAAAGTGATATTATATGGTATTTGTCTTTCTCAGACTCACTTTACTTGTTATAATGATCTCTAGGTCCATCCATGTTGTTGCCAATGGTATTATTTAATTTTTTTATTGCAGAGTAATGTTAATATTCCACTGTATATGTGTACCACATCTTTATCCACGCATCTATCAATGGGTATTTAGGTTGCTTCCATGTCTTGGCTATTGTAAATAGCTTTGCAATGACTTTGGGGTGTGTGTATCTTTTCAAATTAGAGTTTTCATCTTTTCTGGGTATATTCCCAGGAGTGGGATTGCTGGATCTAGTTTTAGGTTTTTAAGGAAACTCCATATTATTTTCCGTTGTAGCTGCACCAATTTACATTCCCACCAACAGTGTCAGAGGGTTCAATTTTCTCCACACCCTCTTCAGCATTTTTATTTTATTTTATTTTATTTTAATTTTTATTTTAACTTTAGTTTACTTTACAATACTGTATTGGTTTTGCCAAACATTGACATGAATTCACCATGAGTGTACATGCGTTCCCAAACATGAATCCCCTCCCACCTCCCACCCCATACCAGCTCTCTGGGTCCTCTCCATGCACCAGCCCCAAGCATCCTGCATCCTGCATCAGACATAGACTGGCGATTCGTTTCTTACATGATAGTATACATGTTTCAATGCCATTGTCCCATCTCATCCCACCCTCTCCCTCTCTCTCTCCCCCAGAGTCCAAAAGTTCACTCTATAGATCTGAGTCTCTTTTGTTGTCTCGTATACAGGGTCATCATCCCCATCTTTCTAAATTCCATATATATGCATTAGTATACTGTATTGGTGTTTTTCTTTCTGGCTTACTTCACTCTGTATAATTGGCTCCAGTTCCATCCATCTCCTTAGAAGAATTAGGAACAGCGCCACTTAAGGAAATGGGGATGGAGGAGGAAGCAGAGACTGGCCTGAGATCCTTGGGCAACTGGGGGCAAGGTGAGGAACTGGGGCTTGTGAGAAATAAAGAAAGAAAGGACAACAGAGGGAGAGACAGGCAGAGGGTAAGAGTTTGGGAAGAAACAGACAAAATGGCAACACCAAAATTTTGCCAAGAGTTAAGCTTAAAAACATACAAAGAGAGCTGTCAATTTTATCAGACTGTGTATACCCGTGGCAGATTCATGTTGATGTATGGCAAAACCAATACAGTATTGTAAAGTAAAAAAAATAAAATAAAATAAAATTTTAAAAAAGATACATCAAAACAAACAAAAAAATAAAATAAAAATAAACTTGTTTATGCCTTTGATTCAGCAATTCTACTTAAAAGTCTAATGAAATGATCCTAAATATAGAAAATTCGCATTACTATTTATAATACCAAAATTTTGGAAACCACCAAAATGTCTAACCATAGTTTAATCATTGGAAAAACCGTGTGTATCTACTCAGTTAAATCTTGCAAATACTTTGAAAGCTATGTTTCAAAGGTAGATATACAATAAAAGTGTTTATAAGATTGAGTTAAATAAGAAAAATACATAATTGAATACATAGAGTAATCATTATCATAAAAATGTATTAACAGAATGATGGTGTATCAGACTGTTTTAAGTGAATATTTTTCTGGTGAAAAAGATTATAGATGATTAATTTCCCTCCATCAATTATTTCATTTGACCATCTATATTTACTAAATGCTCTTTAATAAGTCAGTATTATTTTTGTAATGGAAATTATTTAAGTATCAACATCACTGTGATCCCAAAGCTGGCTAAATAAGCATTCCTTTGATTCAAAACACTTGAGTTGAGTTAATGACAACCATCCTAGAAGGAAGACAGATCTCTTGGATCAAGAATATAAGATTAACTCTTCTAGCAGCATTTTTATTTGTAGACTTTTTGATAGCAGCCATTCTGACCAGTGTGAGGTGTTACTTCGTTGTAGTTTTGATTTGCATTTCTCTGATAATTTACAATATTGAGCATCTTTTCATATATCTATTGGCCAGCAGTATGTTGTTTTTGGAGAAATGTCTACTTAGGTCTGCTGCCAGTTTTTCAGTTGGATTGTTTGATTTTTTGATATTGAACTGCATGAGCTGTTTGTTTACTTTGGAAATGAATCCCTTGTCAGTTGCATCATTTGCAAATATTTTCCCCCAATCTGTAGGTTGTCTTTTTGTTTTGTTTATGGTTTCCCTTACTATGCAAAAGTTTTTAAGTTTAATTAGGTCCCATGTGTTAAAAGCAAGAGGATTGTGTGAGAATCTACATGCAAAGCATTTCCCTTCCATTCCTGCCACATCTTAGCTCCCAGAACACTGCTGCTGCTGCTGCTAAGTCGCTTCAGTCATGTCCAACTCTGTGCGACCCCATAGACGGCAGCCCACCAGGCTCCCCCATCCCTGGGGTTCTCCAGGCAAGAATACTGGAGTGGGTTGCCATGTCCTTCTCCAATGCACGAAAATGAAGAGTGAAAGTGAAGTCACTCAGTTGTGTCCGACTCTTAGCGACCCCATGGACTACAGCCCACCAGGCTCTTCTGCCCATGGGATTTTCCAGGTAAGAATACAATAGCCACACTATACTCCCAGGCAAGAGACTAGAAAACACTGACCAGCTCAAAGCCAAAGATCTACAGAAACTGACATTTACAGGGGCCTACCTGTCTCTTCAGGGGATTCAACTCTGACCCAGTCTCCCTACAACAAAGCTCACCGGTTGACAAGTCCTGGAGCTTAACAGCCTTACTTTTAGTATGAATAGACATTCAAGAATCACCAAAGAAAAGCCTTCAACAAAATAGAAAAAAAGCAGCAAGAAATTTCAACAGTAAAAATAAACCTTTGAAGAAATATCTTCAGGAAGAAAAGACAAAATACTACATTCATTTAAAAACTTTATACGCACTCAGTCACTTCAGTAATGTCCTACTCTTTGAGACCCTATAGACTATAGCCCGCCAGGCTCCTCTGTCCTTGGGATTCTTTAGGCATGAATACTGGAACAGGTGGCTATGCCCTCCTCCAGGGGCTCTTCCCAACCCAGGGGTGGAATCCTTGTTCCTACATCTCCCCCATTGCAGGCAGATTTTTTACCCACCGAGCCACCTGGAAAGTTGAAAAGCTTTATATAAATATATATAAATATATATTGCTATTGCTAAGTCACTTCAGTCGTGTCCAACCCTGTGAGACCCTATAGACGCCAGCCCACCAGGCTCCCCCATCCCTGGGATATATATATATATACACACTATGAATACATATATAATACATATATAGTATACCCAAGGGCAGGGCTTCCCTGGTGGCTCAGATGGTAAAGAATCTGTCTCCAATCCAGGAGACCCAGGTTTGACCCTGGTGGGGAAGATCTCCTGGAAAAGGAAATGGCAACCCACTCAAGTTTTCTTGCCTGGGAAATCCCATGGACAGGGGAGTCTGCTGGGCTACAGTCCATGGGGTCACAGAGTCGAACACGAGTGAGCAACTAACACACACACACATATGTAAGTGTCTCCCTGGTGGCTCAGACATCAAAGAATCTGTCTGCAATGCAGGAGACCCAGTTTTGATCTCTGGGTTGGAAAGATCCTCTGAAGAAGGGAATGGCTACCCACTCCAGTATTCTTGCCTGACAAAACCCACGGACAGAGGAGCCTAGCAGGTCACCGTGCATGGGGTTGCAAAGAGTCGGACGCGACTGAGTGATGAACACACACAAACACATATAGTATCCATGCATGCATACTATATATACATAAAATACATGTGTGTATATATATACATACACACATTCAAAAAATAAGACAAAAATATCGAATATTTAAAATATGATTGCTGGTAGATTGAAATATAACATTGAGGAAATTTGACTGATAACAAGGATTCCAGAAAAAAAGCGTGAAGAAAGTGAAAGGAAATTATAAAAGAAATAATCCCACCTGGGAAAGTTTGAGTTTCCAAATTACAATAGTCTACTAAATATCCAGTGCAATAAAGAAACAAGTTAATAGTAATAATGTAATAATAATAGCTAGTGTTTACAGAGAGCGTTTGTGCCCAGCATGGTTCTAAACATTTTGAAGCATTCCTCTTATCCTCACCAAGACCCTGTGATGGGGATACTAGTATTAACCTTATTTTACAGCCATCAGAGGCATAGAAAAGTTGAGTACCTTGCAAAGTAGAGAGCTAGTTAAGTGACAGACCCAGCAGTCTGGCTCTAAAATCTGTGCTCCTAATCATCACACATTTTTGCCTCTCCAGAAAAAGAAATAAAAATCTGGCAAAACCCCAATTATTCTGAAATTTTAGAACCCTAATTCTTCCAGGTCACACACCCAAGGACTGGGAACCAGAACGTCATCAGAATTCTCAATAACACTCGATGCACACCAAGTGGCAATGGAGCAATCATTCCTGATTTCTAAGGAAAAAATCCTTTCCTATCTAGAGTTCTATACCAGGCTCTTGGCAAGGAGGAGAGTAGAAGAGAAGCATGTCAGTCATGTGAGGCTGCAGACATTCGCTTCCTGTGCACTGTTTCTCAAGAAGCTACTGGAAGACTAAAGAACGAGGAGGATGTGGTATCCAGGAAAGGAAGAGCGGATCAGAGGGAGATCCTGGAAGGTGGAAAAGGAGACCCCAGGGTAATAGCTGTGCTACCTGGAAAGCTCCCAGACAGCACTGGAAAGGGGCCTGGGTCTCAGAAGGGGTTATGAAAGAGGAAGAGGAGGAGGAGGAGGAACCGAGAGATCAGCTGTAGGACTGGATCATCTCAAGAGACATTTTCTAGTCCTGGCAGCAGGTTTAGGAGTGAATTCATTCGCAGTACATGAAAAACTAAGGAAATGCAATAACAAGGCCCTTTCAGACTCAGAGAAAATAGTTGTACAATAAGTGAAAGTTAATCATAATATAATTTATGCTGCAGTACTGAGTAATACTTATCTAGTTATACCCATGCAAGCATCAAACATTTTATTAGAACTATATTGGATGAGTGGAGGAAGGGAACATGTATTCTTTCCTCTGCTTAATTTTTTTCATGTCATGGATCACTTTCTGGAATTCTGCAATTATTCAGCTACTTGTCTGTTTTTTATTTTTTCACACCAGAATGAATGTAAGTTCCTAAGGATGGGGACTTGGTCTTATCCATTGATATGTCCCCAATTATTTTCAGAAAGGATGGGAGCAAGGCATGTTTAATCGAAATAAATCCCCATCCTTCAGATAGAAAATCAACAGGCAATGTCTAATATTGGGAAATCTTAAAATAATAGTATAAGCATATCATATCAAATAATACCAGTAGAAACCTGTAAGATACTTGAAAACAGATTCTTCTGGGGAGCTGCAGTTGGGAACACAAAGGGATAAAGCAGGAGAGACCTGTGTCCATTATAAGCTTTGTAATATTTTCTGGTTCTTAAATTATTAAATATATTACTTTGATAAACAATAATTAAACCTTGAAAAGAGAGAAAATAAATGGATAGTATAACAATATGTATAGTAAAGTTTCATTTTACATTTAAAACATCTCATAACAATGTTTTAGAATGACTTACTTCATAACATTATGTAGAATGGATTGAGTGAGGTAAGAGATTAGAGGAAAGAAAACTAGGAAGATTTGGGGGTGGTTAAGATGATAGGTGATGAGACCCTGAGCTAGGTGGATACCTCTGAAATAGGAGTAGTGACATAGTAGAACATATTTTGGAGGTTTAAAAAGTATTTTAAAAGATATCCAGGAGTGACCACATATTCCACAGCCATCATCTATGGTCATTCTCAACTAATTTTTCAGGACTTGGGAAATAGTGAGTGCAATGCTTATAAATTAAACACTTAAAAGAAATCAAAATTTACCCTGATTTGTAGCAATATTCCTTTCAGGACATTTTTGTAGTTCTATTGTCCATGATAAGCAAAGTATTTACAATTGTTTGACACACAGGCTAACTTTCAAAGCATGAGATAGAATGGCAGTATCCATACTGTATGATTACTTACAGTTCCACAAGTTTAGGACTCACTAGCTTTCAGGAGTCAGCATCCTCTGATTTTAAGAAGTCATCTGCCATATTCCTGATAAAGATCTCAAGTTATTTCTCAGCCCTTTGGAATACCAAAACACCCTGTTTTTCCTACTCTATAATCATTGACATTATTCTGCCTTGTATAATTTTGAATTGTTTTCATCCCTCTTATGATGAAGTCATTTAGACCAGTTTTTATACCATAGATATGTGTGCACTCAGTATGGATTTTTTGAGTTGAATTGAGTATTCGCCACTTGTAAGTGCTTATAGAAATTTAATTGTTTAGTTTGCTGAAGTTCCAATACTTTGATCACCTGATGGGAAGAGCAGACTCATTGGAAAAGACCTTGATGCTGGGAAAGATTGAAGGCAAAAGGAGAAGAGGGTGGCAGAGAATGAGATGGTTAGATAGCATCATCGACTCAATGGACATCGGTTTGAGCAATCTCTGGGAGATAGTGGAGGACAGAGGAGCCTGGCATGCTACAGTCCATGAGGTCACAAAGAGTAGGGCATGACTTAGCAACTAAAGAAGAGGAGAGGATCTCAGTTTTCTCACTAAATAAGGAATTAAACTAGATTAATTGTTTTTACCCCTCTTGCACATTAGAAACATCTTGAGACTTAGAAAACTTCTGATGTGCAAGTCCAAAAAAAAATCTGGGTAATTTTTTAAATTTTCCTTCTAACAGAGATTGAGAACTTCTGAGTTCAATTATGAAAGCTGAGTTTGATTCCCTAGGAAGCACTTCTAAAAGTGCCTCCCTTCCAGCCCCAAACTCTGATTATGACCAAGGGGCACTCAGACCACTGCTGTTGATTTTTCTCATACAGTGAATTTGATTTAACAAGTTACATAAACAAAGAGCTTGCAGTGGGTGATCCACTTAGAGAAAAATGTTAAGTTTGGGCTTGTGTACAAGTAATTGGGGTTGCCCTGGTGGCTCAGTGATAAAGAATTCTCCTGCAATGCAGAAGATGCAGGTTGGATCCCTGGGTGGGGAATATCCTCTGGAGAAGGAAATGGCAGCCCACTCCAGTATTCTTGCCTGGAGAATCCCATGGACAGAGGAGCCTGGCGGGCTACAGTCCATCCATAGGATCACAGAGTCAAACACAACTTACCAGTTAAACAACAACAAGGAATTACAAAGTTGTAGGAAGAGTGTAACTCTCTTTTATCTCTACCCTCCCCTATGACATGCTTCTCTGTCAATACTGGGCTTAATTCCTGCCTGGAATGGAGATTTGGGATTTGAGCCAGTTGACACCTACAAGCTAGTTCCAAACCCCTAGGGAAACATGGAATAACATTCAGTTCAGTTCAGTCGCTCAGTGTCCGACTTTTTCTTTTAATTCAATTAATTGATCATTGGCTCTGCTGGGACTTCATTACTGCGCATGGGCTTTCTTTAGTTGAGGCAAGTGAAGGCTACTCTCTAGTTGCGGTTTGCGGACTACTCACTGGGGTGGCTTTTCTTGTTGTGGACTCCAGGGCACGGGCTTCACTAGTTGTGGTGCTTGGGCTTAGTTGATCCAGCGCATGTGGGATCTTCCTGGACCACGGATCACGTCTCCTGCATTAGCAGGAGGATTTTTAACCACTGGATCACTCAGGAAGTCCCACTATCATGTTTTGTGCAGCCCTTATGGCAAAAAGTGAAGAAGAACTAAAAAGCCTCTTGATGAAAGTGAAAGAGGAGAGTGAAAAAGTTGGCTTAAAGCTCAACATTCAGAAAACGAAGATCATGGCATCTGGTCCCAACACTTCATGGGAAATAGTTGGGGAAACAGTGTCAGACTTTATCTTTTTGGGCTCCAAAATCACTGCAGATGGTGACTGCAGCCATGAAATTAAAAGACGCTTACTCCTTGGAAGAAAAGTTATCACCCTGGATAGCATATTGAAAAGCAGAGACATTACTTTGCCAACAAAGGTCTGTCTAGTCAAGGCTATGGTTTTTCCAGTGGTCATGTATGGATGTGAGAGTTGGACTGTGAAGAAAGCTGAGCGCCAAAGAATTGATGCTCTTGAACTGTGGTGTTGGAGAAGACTCTTGAGAGTCCCTTGGACTGCAAGGAGATCCAACCAGTCCATTCTGAAGGAGATCAGCCCTGGGATTTCTTTGGAAGGAATGATGCTAAAGCTGAAACTCCAGTTCTTTGGCCTCCTCATGCAGAGTTGACTCATTGGAAAAGACTCTGATGCTGGGAGGGATTGGGGGCAGGAGGAAAAGGGGATGACAGAGGATGAGATGGCTGGATGGCATCACCTACTCAATGGACGGGAGTCTGAGTGAACTCCAGGAGTTGGTGATGGACAGGGAGGCCTGGTGTGCTGCGATTCATGGGGTCGCAAAGAGTCGGACACGACTGAGTGACTGAACTGAACTGACTGATGCTTGCAAAAGATAAGCATTGGTCTTATTTAATGGTAAGCATTGTCACAGTTAGTATCCCTAATACTAGTTTCACTATGAGTTACTAAAGAACAATGTTTATTTAATCATACAATATAAACTCATGGAAGCTTCATGACAGTCAGATAGGCTGGGAAAGCCTGACTTGGCATATGAGCAAACTGAAATTAAAACTTGTAATAGCCAAGCCATGGTCTTTCTGTCACCTGGACAGAAAGTGTTCCTTCCGTTCTAGTATATCCCACTGTCTCTTTTGTGTAGAGAGCGGAAACTTTTCCTCCTTCGAGAATGTCAGATTTGTGGGGCTTCCCTGGTGGTCCAGTGGTTAAGAATATGCCTGTCTGTGCAGGAGACATAGGTTCAGTCCCTGGGCCAGGAAGATTCCATGTGCCATGGGGCCGCTTAGCCCATGTGCCACAACCGCTGAAGCCCGAGCAATGCGCAGCAATTAAGACCAGTGCACCTGAAATAAATTAATTATCTCATTTTAAAAACGAACATTAAAAAAAGAAAGAAAGTCAGATTTCAAGTTCTGAATGTGCAGTTTACTTCCTGATGAACCCTTGCCCTTGAAGAAGAATTTCTGTGGTGCTAGATGTTCCAAGCAACTGAGGCAATACAATTTGTATAATAAATTTCTATGTTACTTAGGTTTGTCTCTTTTCCACGTGAAAATCACTGTGTTTAAAAACTATAAATTTCCTATAAAACTGCTTAACAGCACAACTGTGAGTTTGATTTTTATTTTATCCACATGGAGAAGTGTTTGACATGCTAGAGTCCAAGGTTTGTTTTTCCATGTTGATGTCGTTGGTGCTTAATACCTGGTTCTTGAAAATAATGAAGTCATTTGTGTTAGCAGTCATGACAGATACACCATGCTCATCCTGTGTACAATTTGACCTTGCGGTACTGAAAAAACAGAAAGATTTTATGTGGGAAAAAAAACAAAAGGAGACAGAAAAGGTTATACAGAGGGGTCTAATTACAGGTATTTGAAGCATAAAATCATTGTTTAGGATCTCTTTGCAGAGAAAAGCTTGTCCTCTACCAGCTGTATTTTTTCTGTGCTCTTTTCTGCTTTTGTGGAAGTCAGCTTCTTTGTTACCCTTCCAGTGTTTAAATAGACTGGAGCTATATTTTGAGAGACAATTAGAAAAACTTTAGAGTGCTACCAAAGGTTGCAAAAGACGAAATAACTGTTCTAACTGATCCTCCGAGTTTTACTTCATTTTATTTATTTTTTTATTGGAGTATTGTTGCTTTACACTGCTATGTCAGTTTCTGCTGTAGAGCTAAGTGAATGTGCCATATATATACATATGTTTGGATTTCCTTCCCGTTTAGGTCACCACAGAGCACGGTAGAGTTCCCTGTGCTATAGGGAAGGCTCTCGTTAGTTATCTATTTAATACACTAGTAATTTTGCTTCATTTTAGAATGGAAGATGGAGGAAGAGAGACCTGAATGGGGAATGATGACCCTATTTCTAGCCCCGATTCTGCCAAAAATGTGATGTAAACCCCTGGGCATATCACCTAACTTCCCAGAGCTTGTATCTCCTGTGTGTGTATTGAAGGCATGAGGCCAGACTTGTTCTTCCTTCCCACCTGCATAGCCCATAATGCTATGTCTCTACAGGTCTCAGGTTTAATCTTCTTTCTACACTGAACATATGTGAAATCTCAGATTCCATGTGCATCCTCGCCTGAGACATTTTGCTGCCACTAACACTGTTTTTTTTTGTTTTTGTTTTTTTTAATGGTGGTCCTCAAGCTTCCTTCTAACAGAAACATCTGGAATGCTTATTTAAAATGCAGAATCTTGGGAATACCCTGATGTTCCAGTGGCTAGGACTCAGCACTCCTTACTGCCAGGACCCAGGTTCGATCCCTGGTTGAGGAACTAAGATCCTGCAAGCTGAGCAGCAAAACAAACAAACAGCGAAACCAGAATCTTGAGCCTTGACCCAAGCCCCTTAAATCAAAATCTTGAGGATGGGAACTAATGTATAAGCAGAGTGACCATAGTTAACAGTATTGTAAAGTTCTCACCACACACAAGATCTGTACACACACACACACACACACACAAAATGATAGTACTATGAGGTTTTAACTACCTGATTACAATAATCATTTTACAAGATATGGATATATATGTGTGTGTGTGTGTGTGTGTGTGTATATATATAAAATAATTACCTTGTATGCCTTAAACTTACACAATGTTATATGTCAATTATATATCAACAAAGCTGGGGGAAATAATAGTCCTAAAAAAGTCTGTTTATTGGAGGAGGGATTCAGGAATGTGTCTGGTGGGCTCTGAGGGGATCCCTATTTCCTCTCAAGTTTGAGAATGACTGCGAATCCAGGAATAAACTGTCAAAGAGGGGAGGGAAGGGTGACAGGAGAAACTGGTCATCACTACCTAGCTTTGGATGCGGCGGAAACAGGTGGGGCGGGAAGAAGGGTGCACTCTGGGTGGTGAGGATGCCCCTGGAGAATGCACCTCTCTGCTGTCATTGCCACCTGTTTTCATGCTTGAATGGACTGAAGTCAAGCACTGGCTATGAGAACCATTATGTAAAACTACCCCACAGCTACAGCATCACCGTGGGTACAATGGGACCCTAGCTTACATTTTCCATAATATTCAAAACCAGACGAGTAGGTGGAGGTTCCGTTTTATGAATGAAGAAATGCCCTTCCTCAAGAAGCCGAGAGAAAGCAGGTAAATGGTGACCATTTCAGATTTCTGAGGATTTTTTTTTCCATGAGTGGAAATAAACCCTTTGGTGAATCAAAATATATTATTTTCATGCTGGGGATTTTGCTCAAATTTTCTTTATCCTGGTTTGGGGACTGTTATTCAGAGTATGTAGGTGAGATTATTTGTGAGAATACATGGAAAACCCACACTTGGTCAGCGTGATTTCCTACCATGGGTTGATAGTTCTTTAATGATCATTTCTGTAGGTTCTGTGACAACGTTGTCTTTCTAGCACAAATACAAATACATACAAAATAGAAAAAGAAGGGAAAATTTCATCAGTCAATGTTTTAACTGCAGACAAGTTTGAGATCAAGCCTCAAAGAATCCAGCTCATCTCTTGATAAACCAGCTATCTCACGCGTGAGGACCCCTGACATGCCTAGCATTGGGTAAAGTTCAAACCTCCGTATCACTTGAGTGAAGAGTCGAGTCGATCAGAGGGAGGAGCTTCTTTGGCTTAGAAGGATCTTCCGAGAACTACAGAGATGTGAGTACCCCCAGCACAGGGTAGCATTGCATGGGAAAGCCCAGCAACTCAAAGGACCTAAAGAAGACTTTTGATGAGGAGTGGCAACAGCCGAATAGCAGCACTCTGGGTTTGTGCTGGTTGAAGAGTGAATCTCTACACTTGGGGTAAGCAGGCTCCTGGGGCAAACTCACGCCCACTCAAGTTCAAGTGTCATCTTGGTGGAAAGGAGAATAGAAGTATAGGGGAAGGAACTTTCCTGGTGGCCCAGTGGTTAAGAATCTTCCTTGCAATGCAGGGGACTTGGGTTTGAACCCTGGTCAGGGAACTAAGATCCCACATGCTGGGGGGAAACAGCCCATATGCTGCAACTAGAGGGGAGCCTGCTCACCAAAATGAAGAGCCTGCCAGCCCCAGAGAAAGATCCCACATGCTGCAGCGAAGCCCTTGTGTGCTGCAACTGGAATACAGCCAAATTTTTTTTTTGTTTTTTGTTTTCGTTTTTTAAATTAATTTATTTTATTGGAGGCTAATTACTTTACAATATTGTGGTGGGTTTTGCCACACATTCACATGAATCAGCCATGGGTGTACATTTGTTCCCCATTCTGAACCCCCCCTCCCACTTATCTCCTCATCTCATCCCTCACGGTCATCCCAGTGCACCAGCCCTGAGCACCCTGTCTATGTATCGAACCTGGACTGGTGATCTATTTCACATGTGGTAATATACATGTTTCAGTGCTATTCTCGCAAATCATCCCACCCTCACCTTCTCCCATAGAGTACAAAAGTTCTTTACATCTGTGTCTCTTTTGCTGTCTCATCAGATATAGGATCATCGCTACTATCTTTCTAAATTCCATATATATGTGTTAATATACTGTATTGGTGTTTTTCTTTCTGACTTACTTCACTCTGTATAATAGGCTCCAGTTTCATCTACCTCATTAGAACAGGAACACAGCCAAATTTGTTCAGTTGCTCAGTCGTGTTTGACTCTTTGTGACCCCATGGACTGCAGCACACCAGGCTTCCCTATCCTTCACTGTCTCCTGGAATTTTCTCACACTCGTGTCCATTGAGTTGGTGATGTTATCCAACACCTCATCCTCTGTCTCCCCCTTCTCCTCCTGCCTCCAGTCTTTCCCAGCATCAGGGTCTTTTCCAATGAATCGATTTTTCATATCAGGTGGCCAAAGTATTGGAGTTTCAGCTTCAGCATCAGTCCTTCCAATGAATATTCAGGACTGATTTCCTTTAGGATGGGCTGGTTGGATCTCGTCCAAGGGACTCTCAAGAGTCTTCTCTAGCACCACAGTTTGAAAGCATCAATTCATCGGTGCTCAGCCTTCCTTATGGTCCAAGTATTATATCCATACGTGATTATTGGAAAAACCATAGCTTTGACTATGTAGACTTTTGTTGGCAAAGTGATATCTCTGCTTTTTAATACACTTTCTAGGTTTGTCATAGCTTTTCTTCCAAGGAGCAAGCATCTTTTAACTTCATGGCTGCAGGCACCATTTGCAGTGATTTTGGAGCCCAAGAAAATAAAGTCTGTCTCTGTTTCCATTTTTACCTCATCTATTTGCCATGAAGTGATGGGATTGGATGCCATGATCTTCGTTTTCTGAATGTTGAGTTTTAAGCCAGCTTTTTCATTCTACTCTTTCACCTTCATCAAGAGGCTCTTTAATTCCTCTTCATTTTCTGCCATAAGGATGATGCCATCTACATATCTGAGGTTATTGATATTTCTCCCAGCAATCTTGATTCCAGCTTGAATCCAGCATGGCATTTTGCATGATGTCCTCTGCATATAAGTAAAATAAGCAGGGTAACAATATACAGCCTTGACATACTCCTTAAATAAATATTTTTTAAAAAGGGGAAAGGACACAGATTTCCCTTCCTTCCCCACAGCCTCCTGAACAAAGATCTCTTGTGGAAGTTTTTCCTGTCTATTCATCCTTTTCCGATTTATTTTTCTTCATAGTATTGATGCTTATTTTGTTTCTCACCTGTGTCCACTTTGCTATTAATAGAAGCTACTGTCCATGAAGGATGGATTCTTGTCCATATGTTCACAGTTATTGCCCCACTGCCTAGAAGAGTTTCTGGCACTTAGTAGATGCTTACTAAGTACCTGTAGAAAGAATGATTAAATCCCTACTAGACTGTGATAACCTTTCTGAGAAAAGAATCTAAAAAAGAATAAACATATGTATATGTATAACTGAATCACTTTACATACACCTGAAGCTACACAACATTGTAAATCAACCATAAATCCAATAAAATTAAAAATTTAAAAATCCCTAACAGATTATATCCTTCCCACATTCAGTGATACAGAATTAGTATATTTTATGCACTTTTAGAATTGTGCCCCCAAAGATGACAATAGAATATTTAGGGAGATGGACCAAGGTGGGATGTTCATCTGACTAGTTATTTCTGGGTTTCAGGTTAGGTAATTTAGTCACTGAGGGCTTCAGCTCTGGAATCAAACTATCTTGGTTTGAATCCTAGTGCTGGTACCTACTAGTTGTGAAATCTCCAACCAGTTAATTAACTTATTTGTGCCGCAATTTCCTCCTCTGTGAAATGGGATGATAAGAGGAAGGTAGCTCTAAGTATCAGGTGTATCTAAAGTGTTTGAAAGGCAGTGCTGCACACAGTAGACAAGAATAACACTTATTGTGGCTGCTTTCCTGTAAAGGTCATGTTATCTCTTCCATCCACCATGTGTGTGAGGCCACTCAGTCTGTCTGACTCTTTGCGACCCCATGGACTGTAACCTACCAGGCTCCTTTGTCCATGGGATTTTCCAGGCAAGAGTACTGGAGTGGGTCGCCATTTCCTTCTCCAAGGGGATCTTCCCAACCCAGGGATCAAACCTGGGTCTCCTGCATTGGAGGCAGACGCTTTACCGTCTGAGCCAGCAGGGAAGCCTTCCCTCAACAGTGCTTTCAATTGACCATAAACACACAGTTACATTCATGTTCTTGAGTTAAACCTAAATTTATTAAAATATGTAGCAGCATGACCTTTATGAGAATCAGAAGGTACAATTTATGTGCAGAAAACAAAAAGGGAACAAGAAAGCCCAGGTCGTAACTATAACAACAATGAAATAAGAACTATCATTTGTTGAATATTTTATTTTACATCTGTCTATCCACCCTTCCAACTATCCACCCACCCATCTATCTACTCATCTCTCTCTCTCTCTCTCTCTATGCTACTGTAATTGTATGGTCCTACCCAACTAACTAAGAAGTTAGCTGTTAATGGAAGTTTCTCATCTGAAACAATCAAACACCAAACACACATACAGTAATTACTTTGTGCCAGGTACCATTCTAAACACTTAGAGAAAATTTCTCATTTGTCAGTGCAGATACCCAAGCATTCACGTGGGACTTTAGAAATCCTATTTAAAAGTTTCATACTCAGAAACACACTTTCAAGGATGGTGAATCTTAACGCTATTGTCCTTATTACTTGTCCTCAGGGATTCATATAAGTGTCCTATGACTATATGCATGTAACTCCTGCCTTCTGGAGCTATGGCTTCCCTGGTGCTCAGTGGTAAAGAATCCGCCTTCAATGGGGGAGACGTGGGTTCAATCCCTGGGTCAGGAAGATCCCCTGGAGAAGAAATGGCTACCCACGCCAGTATTCTTGACTGGAGAACTCCTTGCACAGACGAGCCTCGTAGGCTCTTGCGTCCATGGGGTCACAAGGAGTCGGACACGGTTGAGTGACTAACAATTTCCTGCCTTCTGGAGTTAACAGCTATAGTATTAATTAAAGAATAGTGCACACGCCAAGGCAGCCCAACTTCTCTAGTCAAGATATCCTTAAACTCTCCTACCTTCTGGGGCTATTTCATTATGTATCGTTTTATATCCAAGATGAAAGAAGTCCTATCTATTCTCTTCAACATCTCTGAGAAATTTTTATGACTCACAGCTCACCTTAGGGTTCTTAGTTGGCTGCTTCTCCACACCTACTTCCCTCTCACATCCCTCCCAATGTGAACAAAGCTCCATTTTCTTCGAGGGGGTCCACCTGGGTCTCATTGGAAAAGAACTTGATGCTGGGAAAGATTGAAGGCAGGGGGAGAAGGGGTTGACAGAGGATGAGATGGTGGGGTGGCATCATCAACTCAATGGACATGAGTTTGAGCAAACTCAGGGAGATGGTGAAGGGCAGAGAAGTTCAGTGTGCTGCAGTCCATGGGGTCACAAAGAGTTGGACATGACTGAGCTACTGAACAAACGTGATCTAGTAACTCCACTCTCTTCTTCATGCCCCTGGGGCATTACTTTCACTGTCACTGGGACTGACTTGTGTTGATCTTCTGAGGAAGGGATGGTGTGGTGGGAGAAGATAGGGTAAAGAGAACACAATAGCCGTCATTTCAACAGAGAACACAAAGCTACCTTGATTTCAGACATCATTCTCCCTGGCACTTCTGAGCCATTTCCCACCGCTGAGAATTTCTCACTGCCTCCCTCCTGCCAGATCTTGAGTTTCCTCTCTTTCATGACCCTTCTTGCTTCTCTTTTTCCCTGTTTCTCAGGCTCTTTACTCATGTATTCACTCCTCTCTTTAAGGTTTTCCCCAGAAATACCAATAAGTTCTCCCCCTCCCCGCCAGGCAAATGACAAGGGGACCGTCCTCAACCAAGATAACCATCTCATTATGATGTTTTCATAAAAAGAACCCGGGTGGGGAAGATCTCCTGGAGGAGGGCACAGCAACCCACTCATATTCTTGCCTGGAGAATCCCATGGACAGAGGAGCCTGGCGGACTGCAGTTCATGGTATAGTAAAGATTTGGACATGACTAAGCAGCTAACACTTACATGACTGAGCGACAAATACTTCCATTCCACCCCCCAGATTGAAGTATGACATTACTCATAAGAGTTCCAGAAGTTCTGTGTAGAGGGGCTCTGTAGATTTCGTCTAATTGAAAGGAAACTGAGAAAACCTGATCTGAAATTGTGCTTGCATAGCAAACAAACTCTTTTTGACTTAATTGCATATCAGTCAAAGTCCTGCAGAAATCAAAGTTCCACTCAAAGGGCTTAAAAGGAAGAGAATTTAATTAAGGACTGTCTCTAGAGGTGTGGGAAGGTTAGAGAAGCCAGCAAGGATCCTTGAGGCCCCCAGGACAGGGGCAGTGTGGCAGCATCTCACTCCCAGGGCTGAAGGAATGAGAGGAAGAAGTGGTGTCTCTGTGCTCCTGCTGGGAAGAGTCAGGAAGAGCTGTTGTTTCAGGGGTTACAAGCCCCAAAGATGTACCCTGATCTCTCCTTCCCCTCGCCCTCCAAGCTCTCGCGGATGTTTCCCTGGGGCTGAACCCAACCAGAAGTCAGAAGGCAGGGAAGACTCCCTGGCAAAGGAGTCTGCAGGCCCCGAACAGGTCAGGTGGGATTGGGTGATGGTGAATCACCAAGACAGATTGGGTATTTATTTGGTGTAATGTTGAAAACAGAAACTTAGCAAGGTGAAGGATGGCTGGACCACTGCTGGCCACTTCCTAGAAGGCAGAAGTAACTGGAGTCAAACTTTGTCTCACCTTCACATTGTCCCCCTCCTAATACCCTAGGAGCTGTTGTGGAGACAGAGGCCTCCCCTCCCTCCCCATTCCTGGGGAAAGGTCTGAGTTCTGGGCAGAGCACGGTGTAAGGCAAGTATTTGAGTGGTATTCACCTTGGTCTTGTGGCCAACTCCTTTACACCATGGATCAGCTCCAAACCCTCTGTATCATAAGAAATAGGAAAGCAATTTTTGAAGCATAAAACCAAGCTGCAACAGCCAATCCAGAAGTCAAGTTAAGCATTGGGAGAAGTCAGGCACAATCAAGGATGTACACTTTTGAACTTTATATTCTCTTTTATTGCCTCTAAACTCAAACTCTCAACCAACCATGACAAGAGTTTACATTCCTCTTGGAAATCAGTGAGGCAAAAACAGATTACCAAAAGCTGGAGAAAAGGATGCAGTGTTGATTCTTTCCTCAGGGCTGAATATGAATTTGAGGGGATGGCTGTGGATCTTTGCAGAGAATGGAACAGCAGTATCCACCCCTAAGGACTGCCAGCCAACCTGGCCCACTGCCTGCTGCTCCTTCATCTGGTTGTGTCTGCAACTGCCAAGAGAGTGATGGAAGAATTTCTGGAAGAGACTTCGTTTCAACCCAACTCCCTAACTGGGTCAATGACCACCTCGACTCCAGGAGCAATCATAGCATGAGGGTATAGCTCTGACCGGCAAGTCTTCAGGGTTTACTGTGGAGTCAGGGAGTGACAGGAAATGTGTAAGCACAGATTACTGTCCTCTGTAAAGTTAACTTTGACATGACCTGAAAAGTAAAAGAGAGAGGTATCCTTGGATGTATTGGGTTGGCCAAAAATTGCATTTGGATTTTTCCATGGATGGCATGGCAAAACCCAAAGGAAATTTTTGGCCAACCCAATATATGTTGTCCAAGCTCCCCTTCACATTTTTTTTTCTTTCTGTCTAGGATAGCCTGCAAAAGAGGTCCTGAGCTGAGTGCTTTAAATTATTCACCTCAAACTAAATGTGGAAGATGCATGCTTCAATATCTCTATTTTAAACTAAAATTTTTAAAAATCTCTATTTTACAGAGAGAAAATTTGAGGAAACCCCTGATTTGCTCAAAGACCTACAGCTTGTACATGGTAGAGCTGAAAACCCAGTTTTGTCTGTGTTCAGCACCTTTGCACCCAACACGATGTATGAGTGTGCCAGGGAGTTTAGAAGGAGGACAGTGAGATGGTATAAAGCATGGATGGTCAAAGCTGTTTCCAGAGTTCTGAATCTGTGATGTTGTGATTGCTAAGAAATAGATATCTGGTCATTCAGATGACTGAAATGTATTTTTCATTATATTTGGTCTTTATCCATTGTTTGTGGTTTCCAGTTCCCCAAATCCTCCATCCTAAATGTTGAAAGTCATTAAGGTGTCTTTTGTTGTGAAAATGAGGTGACTTTTGGAAAGCACTTTAGGTCAGGGGCTGGTTGCCAACTGCAAGAACGAACAGCATGATTAAAGGATAGGAACTTTTAGGCCCACTTCATGGAGTTTGAATCAATTGCCAGTGGCCAGTGATTTAATCAGACATGCCTGTGTGAGAAAGACTCCATAAAAAATCCAGGAGGACAGGGTTTGGGGAGCTTCTGGATTGTAAGCAAACACATAGCGGTGCTGGGAGAATGTGCTTCTGACAGGGCCTCGGAAGCCTGGTGTCCTGTCCCTGTACTTGCTCTTTGCATTGAGCTTTCCAGGTGGCGCTAGTGGTAACAAAAAGTGAAAGCCGCTCAACTGTGTCTGAATCTTTGTGACCCCACAGACTATACAGTCCATGGCCTTCTTCAGGCCAGAATTCTGGAGCGGGTAGCCTTTCCCTTCTCCAGAGTATTTTCCCAACCCAGGGATCCAACCCAGGTCTCCTGCATTGCAGGCAGATTCTTCACCAGCTGAGCCACCAGGGAGGCCCAGGAATACTGGAGTGGGTAGCCTATCCCTTCTCCAGTGGGTCTTCCTGATCCAGGAATCAAACTGGGGTCTCCTGAATTGCAGGCAGATTCTTTACCAGCTGAGCTCTCAGGGAAGCCCTAAGTGGCTAAGAATCCACCTGCCAATAGAGGAGACTTAAGAGACTCCAGTTTGATCCCTGGGTTGGGAAGATCCCCTGGAGGAGGGCATGGCAACCCACTCCAGTATTCTTGCCTGGAGAATCCCATGGACAGAGGGGCCTGGCAGGCTACAGTCCTTGGGGTCTCGAAGAGTTGGACATGACTAAAGCGACTTAGCACACTCCTATGCATCTCTGCATCTCTTCCGCCTGGCTCTTCCTGGGTTGTATCCTTTTATAATAAACTGGTAATCTAGTAAGTAAAATGTTTCTCTGAGTTCTATGAGCCGATCTAGCAAATTAATTGAACCTGAGGAGGGAAGTCTTAGGAACCTGTGATCTATGGCTGCTGCCGCTGCTGCTGCTAAGTCACTTCAGTCGTGCCTGACTCTTGGCAACCCCATAGACTGCAGCCTACCAGGCTCCTCTGTCCATGGGATTGTCCAGGCAAGAGCACTGGAGTGGGGTGCCATCGCCTTCTCTAGTGATCTATCGCCAGTCAGTCAGAAATACCAGTATCAGCCTGAGCTTGTGACTGGCATCTGCAATGCATGTGTCTGTGTCTGAGGTTTTTCCTTTTTGGGGTGGGGGGGTCGTATGGAGGTCGGGGAATTCTGATAGGACAGAACCCTTGCCCTGTGGAATCTGATGCTGTCTCCAGGTAAATAGATACTAGAATTGTGTTGAATTCTCAGCCCACCAGCTGGTATATAAGAATTACCTGGTGTTGTGTGGGAAGTCTCCCAGCCCCTCCCCTTGGAATTGGGTCCAAGATCCCCAAAAGAAAACCATATACAAGGACAAATTTGATTAGCCACATCTCTCAGTTGGAAGTGACAGAAACCCAGTTGAATTTCTAGCTTAAGCCGGTGGGGTGGGGGGAATGACTTAATTAACCTAAAAGTTCAAGGATTGGTGACTCCCAGCATAGAACCAAATACTTAAATTTCCAGGAATCATTAATTTACCAATTCCACCCCCCGCCCCCAGAGGGCAGGGAGGTGTTGACTTTAATTTGCAGGCTGGTTGTGTCTATGTAATAGAGAAGATGAGTCTTGACAGAATCAGATTTACATAATCGTATGGCTCTCGACCTCAAACAAATAAATAAGGCTCTCTCCCTGACCATCCATGTGGATCCCTGAAAGACCTGCGGCTCAGCTTGGATCACGTGCCCATCCTGGACCAATCACAGTGTTTGAGGAGAATACAATACTCTTATTGGTCAGCCTAAGTCAGAGGCTCACTCCTAGTAAGCCAGGTAAGATCATACCATCAGCAGCCCCAACTAACTGTTCCCCAAAGAGTTTCCAAAACAGAAGGAGGCTGGGCAGATTTTTTTTTTTTTTTTAAGTAAGAAAGTAAAAACAGTCACAAAAATTACTAACTTGTTAACTAAATAAACAGGACAGTCAGTAGTTGTGGGAGGCTACGGGAACAAGACAAGTTTATGAGAAAAGCTTACCTCGTTAAGCAAGAGATACAATGTGTTAAAAATAGTGCTCACTGCTTGAACAAAAATAGATGTTTTCCTTATACTCAATATGTAGCCCTACGCTATGGAATAACAATAATTTCCTTCCCTGAAGCTTGTTATTTTTTTTCCCTAGTAGGGAAATCAGGAATCTCCATAGTGATTACTCTGAAACAACAATCAGTTTAGGAGTTAGAACCATTATGACTCTTTTATAGGAGAAAGAGAGAGAGAAAATGTCTTTATCCAAAGTTAATGCCTGGTAGACTGAATGCATGCAATCTTTAAATCAGAAACTGTTCCTGACTGAAATGCATCTGATATTTACCTCTGGACTATCTCAAGCTCAATATCCCTCCGGGACTGCCCGGACTGCTTTTCCAGGAGACCATCTTTCTCTGACTGGTCAGAGCTCAAGGAATCTTGGAGTAAGAACTTGAGGTTTGTAGATGAACTAGACCACGGGGTCTTTTCCCGTCTCTGTTCACCTCCAAAACTCAGCTTCTAGACTGCTCACGCAGCATCTCATTTGTGCTTTCCTCCATTAAAGAATTCTTTTTAGTTTGTTGTCCCATTCGTTTATATGTGTATCTTTCCCCATTTTTTTCCAGCCCCACTACCCATCATTGATAGGGGCTTCCCAGGTAGCTTTAAAAATAAAACTAAAACCACTTGCCAATGTAGGAGACATAAGAGATGTAGATTCGATCCCTGGGTCGGGAAGAGTCCCTGAAGGAGAGCATGGCAACCCACTCCACTATTCTTGCCTGGAGAATCTCATGGACAGAGGAGCCTGGCAGACTACAGTCCCTAAGGTCACAAAGAGTCGGACTGACTGAGGTGACTTGGCACGCACATCATTGACTAGAGGATGAGGCTCATACTTAATTTATTTTTGTATCTACAGCAGTTTTTACACTGCCTGGCATATAGTAGGCATTCAGTAAATGTTGATTGAGTGAATGAGAGCTTGACTGTTAACTTGTAAAGTAGTGATCTCCTGGTTTGTTAAGGGACGGTGAGTATATATAACATTGAATCTCATTCTTGACTTCATTGTGGAAGAGTAATAACAGTATCAAACGTTTAAGGAACGTAATGAGATATATAGTTTAAGATGAGTGTTAGGGTCCAGGAGACCTGGGTTCTACTACTGGCTGTTCTGGTTATTGTTTCTGCATAAGAGTCACCCCAGCTCTAACCTAGCAGCCAGTAGTTCTCACTCAGAGTCTCATATATTTGCAGTCGATCTTGTGCTGCAGGTAACTAAAGGTTTGGCTGTGCTGGAAATTTATGTTTTTACTGAAGTATAGTTAATTTACAATGTTGTGTTAGTTTCAAGTATACAGCAAAGTGATTCAGCCATATATGTGTATATATACATGTATTCTTTTTCAGATTTCCATTATAGGTTATTATAAGATATTGAGTATCAGTAGGCCCTTGTTGGTTATCTGTATTATATTAGTAGTGTGTATAGTTTGGAGAAGGAAATGGCAACCCACTCAAGTATTCTTGCCTAAGAAATCCCACAGACAGAGGAGCCTAGCAGGCTACACAGACCATGGCATCTCAGGAGAGTTGGACACGACTTAGCAACTAAATAACAACAAATGTGTATATATAAATTCCAAACTCCTAATTTATCTCTAATACTCCCCACATCCCCTTTGGTAACCATAAGTTTGGTTTCTATGTCTTTTGAGTCTGTGAGTTTATCTCTGTTTTGTAAAGAAGTTCATTTGAATCATTTTTTAAGATTCTACGTATAAGTGATATATGATATTTGTCTTTCTCTGTGTTTGGTCCATCCATGTTGCTGCAAATGGCAATACTGCATTCTTTTTATGGCTGAGTAATATTTCATTGGTGTATGTATATATATATATATATATACATATATATATATTTCACATCTTCTTTATCCATTTATCTATCAATGGACATTTAGGTTGCTTCCATGTCTTGGCTATTGTAAATAGTTCTACTATGAACACTGGGATGCATACATCTTTTTGAAATAGAGTTTTTGTCTTTCCCCTATATATATCTAGGAGTGAGATTGCAGGGTCATATGGTAACTAATTTTTAGTATTTTAAGTCACCTTCATACTGTTCTTTACAGTAGCTGCACCAATTTATTGGGTTGGCCAAGAAATTCATCCGGGTTTCTCCATAAGACATGATAGAAAAACCTAAATGAAACTTCTAGCCAACCCAGTACATTCCCACCAACAGTGCAGGAGGGTTCCTTTTTCTCCATACCCTCTCCATGTGCTGGAAAAGTAAATGGTTCACTGAGTGCTGAGCTGACGGCCAGAGGGCCTGTGCATGGCCTCTCTCACATAGAGGTCTCAGGATGGCCAGATTTCTTCCATGCCAGTTAGCTTCTACCAAAACAAGCATCACAAAAGAGCCAGGCAGAAGCTGCATCACCTGTTCTGACCTAGCCTCAGAAGTTACACAGTGTCACTTCCATGGATTCTGTTTCTTACGAGTGAGTTACTAAGGCCAGCTAAGTTTCCAGGGAAGGAGACCTACCTCTCAATGGGAGAAATGTGAAAAAATTTGTGGACAGGTTTAAATCCAGGTGGACTTCCCTGGTGGCTCAGATGGTAAAGCATCTGCCTACAATGCGGGAGACCCAGGTTCGATCCCTGGGTTGGGAAGATCCCCTGGAGAAGGAGATGGCAATCCACTCCAGTACTTTTGACTGGAAAATCCCATGGACAGAGGAGCCTGGTAGGCTACAGCCCACTGGGTCGCAAAGAGTCCGACACGACTGAGTGACTTCACTTTCTTTTTCTTTCTTTCTTTTAAATCCACTAACCTAACTCTTCCACTTATTGGAATAGCCTGGAAGGAAATTAGTCATTTGGGTTTTTCCATCTATAAAATAAGATCCTTGTGAAGATTAAATAAGATGATGTATTCAAAACACTTATCTCACAGTAAGCTTTCAAATGTTCCTGTATTATTGAGAGAGAATATATGGAGGAAACCCTTTAAAGTCAAGAAAGCAATATACAATAATTACAATACCCTGAAAACCGGAGAAAGACTATTACTCTTATATTTTTCTGTAAGAGTTCCTTGTGGGATACCAAGACCTCATGGGAACATAATTTTAAAAACATTAAATTCTAACATTTTTATATGTACAGTCATTCCAGGTTCCAATCAACTGACTAAAGTTCCACATGTGAACTTCTGGAACCCATTTCATTTGTTTATAAATGAAAAATGGTCTCCACATATGTGCATGTATATCCATTTATTATGCTAAGAATATGCAACCTTGTGATCTGAAGAGATACAAGAAAAAAAGCAGAAAAAAAAGTCTATCATCAAATGATACAACTTTGCATTACACAAAATAGCAGAAAGAGACTGATGGTTGATCTTACTTTAACACAAAAGCAAGAACTGTAAAGACTAGCAGAGCCTTTGCCAAAATAACACACTGATTTAGTTCCCTCTTGGCTTTGAGCCTGTAGGATTGTCATCTCTTCTGTCTAGAAGGCCTTATTCCATTTCTCTGGCTGTAATCTATTCATTTATCACCTTCTTGGAAGCCAATGAACAAAAGAAACGGTTGCCTGTGGAACCTGGGGAGAGAAAATCTCTCTTTGCTGTTGCTAAGGGAGAGATCTTTGCTAGTGATCATCATCTTGTTTCTCTCTGTTAGATCATTCTCATCTTTCTCATCTTGGACAGGGAGGAATGTGCCCTCCACACTGGGTCTTCTAGCCTCCTTACTATCTTTCTCATTCTTCTACTGCTCCCTTGTAATACATTCCTGCATGACAGTCTCATTTGGTGCGATGTCCTGGGCATGCAAAGACAGGAGGGAAAAACCCAGCTCCAAAAGCAATGACCTGGCATCTATGAAGAAAGAAGGTAATATAATCCAGTCAGTGCTGACTATTAATGTGGCCTAAATTAACTGACCAACAACCAGACTCTCTTTTCAGCTCTCCTAGAACCATTCCTTGTCTTTGCCATCTTCCCTGAATCCCCAGGTATTATTTTCTCTTCCAGGCACACTGTTTCTTCCCTGGCCTAATGTTCCTCTTGGTGGACTGAAAAGCCATTCAGTTATTTGAGAGGCAAAACACTCTTCCTTCTTGCCCCTGCTTCCTAACAAAAAATTTCCTTCAATAGGACATTTCTTTCTCAGATATAGTTTGATTTTCTGAGGGTATCCTGATGGATACATCTGTATTCAGTTCAGTTCAGCTCAGTCGCTAAATTGTGTCCAACTCTTTGCAACCCCATGGACTGCAGCATGCCAGGCTTCCCTGTCCATCACCAACTCCTAGAGTTTGCCCAAATCCATGTCCATCGAGTCGGTGATGCCATCCAAACCATTTCATCCTCTGCCATCCCCTTCTCCTCTCACCTTCAATCTTTCCCAGCATCAGGGTCTTTTCAAATGAGTCAATTCTTTGCATCAGGTGGCCAAAGTATTGGAGTTTCAGCTTCAACATCAGTCCTTCCAATGAACACTCAGGACTGATCTCCTTTAGGATGGACTGGTTGGATCTCCTTGCTGTCCAAGGGACTTTCAAAAGTCTTCTCCAACACCACAGTTCAAAAACATCAGTTCTTCGGCACTCAGCTTTCTTTATAGTCCAACTCTCACATCCATACATGACCAGTGGAAAAACCATAGCCTTGACTAGACAGACCTTTGTTGGCAAAGTAATGTCTCTGCTTTTCAATATGCTGTCTAGGTTGGTCATAACTTTTCTTCCAAGGAGTAAGCATCTTTTAATTTCTTGGCTGCAGTCGCCAGCTGCGGTGATTTTGGAACTCCCCTCAAAATAAAGTCTGCCACTGTTTCCACTGTTTCCCCATATATTTGCCATGAAGTGATGGGCCCAGATGCCATGATCTTTGTTTTCTGAATGTTGAGCTTTAAGTCAACTTTTTCACTCTCCTCTTTCACCTTCATCAAGAGGCTCTTTAGTTCTTCTTCACCCTTATGGCAGTTTTTTCTGCCATAAGGGTGGTGTCATCTGCATATCTGAGGTTATTGATATTTCTCTCTGCAACCTTGATTCCAGCTGGTGCTTCATCCAGCCCAGCGTTTCTCATAATGTACTCTGCAAAGAAGTTAAATAAGCAGGGTGATAATATACAGCCTTGATGTACTCCTTTTCCTATTTGGAACCTGTCTGTTGTTCCATGTCTGGTTGTAACTGTTGCTTCCTGACCTGCATTCAGATTTCTCAAGAGGCAGGTCAAGTGGTCTGGTATTCCCATCTCTTTCAGAATTTTCCACAGTGTTGTGATTCATACAGTCAAAGGCTTTGGCATAGTCAATCTGTATATCTCCAGCTTAAGGGACTGGGTACTGTTTTAGTGAGATGGTATGTTAACATGATTGGTTTATCTGCTAAATCTGAGCCTCATTATTTGCAAAGTTGTTAGATGAGGGACTCAGAAGAATTGAGACTCTAAATAGTACTACTGGATAGGACTGGAGATTGTGGACACTGATGACTTTAGAAAGAGGTTCTGCAAAGAGATAAGGTATCACCATGCACAATTTGGGATATTGCAAAAGAACATCAGAGCAGGAATGGATCTTAGAAATCATAGAAGAAAAGTGTCGATATGTGCCTTTCAGCTAGCCAGTGTCTCCAGTGTGTTTGCTTGTTTAATTGTGGTATGTATATATATCTCATAAAATTCACCACCTTAACCATTTTTAACTGTACAGTTTAGTCATGTCAACTATATTTACATTGCTGTGCAACAGATTGCCAGAACATCTCATCCTAAAAAACAGAAACTCTGTATCTATTAGACAACTGCCAGATCCACCACCACCACCCCATTCCCAAATATTGCCTGGTAACCACCTTTCTATGTCTATGAATTTGACCACTCTAAGTGGAATCAAGCAGCATTTGTCATTATGTGACTGGCTTATTTCGCTTCACATAATGTCTTCAAGATTCACCCATGCTGTAGCATTTCTTGGGACAAGATCTCTTTCCTTGTTAAGACTAGATAATATTCAGTTGCATGTGTATGCCACATTTTTTTTTATCTGTTCATCCATCAGTGGCTGTTAGTGTTGCTTCTACTTCTTGGCTATTGTAAACAGAGCTGATACGGACATGGATGTGCAAACTCATTGAGACCCTGCTTTCAATTCTTTTGGAATTCTTTTGGCTCTGTACTTAGATTGCTGGAGCATATAATAGTTCTATGATAAATGTTTTAAGGAACCACTACTGTTTTCCAGCGGCACCATTCTACAGTCCCACCAACTGTGCACAGGTGTTCCAATCTGCATATCTTCACCAACACTTTCTGGTTTTTCAGTTGTAGCCATCCTAATATGTGCGAGGTGGTATTTCATTGTAGTTTTGATTTGCATTTCTCTAATGATTAGTGATATTGAGCATCTTTTATATGCTTGTTGGTCATTTGTATATTATCTGTAAAAATGTCTCTTCAAGTCCTTTGCTTATTTTTTAAAGAGTTATTTGTTGTTCTTGTCATTGAGTTATACGAGTTCTTTATATTAACTCCTTATTAGATGTATTATTTGCAAATATTTTCTCCCATTCTCTAGACTGCCTTTTTAACTGTATCCTTTGATGCACAGGAGTTTTAAAGTTTGATGTGGTCTCATTTGTCTGTTTTTTATTTTGTTGCTTGTGTTTTTGCTATCACATCCAAGAAATCATTGCCAAATACATTGTTAGGAAGGCTTTCCCCTATGTTCCCAAATTCTTCTGGGAATTTTATAGTTTGGGGTAATACTTTTTTTTTTTTTAGTTTATTTGGCTGTCAGGTCTTAGTTGCAGCAGGCCGGACCTTGGTTGCATCGTGCGGGATCTTTCATTACAGCACTCGGACTCTCTAGTCATGGCATGCGGGCTCAGTAGTTATAGCAGGTAGGCTCTCTAGTTGTGGTACCTGGGTTCAGCTGCCCCAGGGCATGTGGGATCTTAGTTCCCTGACTAGGGATTGAACCTGCATCCCCTGTGTTGCAAGGCAGATTCCTAACCACTAGATCACTGGGGAGTCCCCAGGGTATTACGTTTAGGTCTTTAGTCCATTTTGAGTTTATTTTTGCATGTGGTGTGAGATGATGCTTCAACACCGTTCTTTTCTGTGTGGATATCCAGTTTTCCCAGCACCACTGGTTGAAGAGACTGCTTCTCATTGAGGGTTCTTGATATCTTTGTCAAAGGTCATTTGACCATATGCAAGGACTTATTCCTGCCCTGCAGCTCATTTTTTAATTCACTGAGGTGTCTATCGTGATTATGTGACTTCTTTGTTCAGTTCAGTCACTCAGTCGTGTCTGACTCTTTGGGACCCCATGGACTGCAGCGCACCAGGCTTCCCTGTCCATCACCAATTCCTGGAGCTTGCTCAAACTTATGTCCATTGAATCAGTGTTGCCATCCAACCATGTCATCTTCTGTTGCCGCCTTCTCCTCCTGCCTTCAATCTTGTATAGACTTCTTTGTATAGAGACTAACAGATGCGTGGCCTCTTGTATCAGTCTTCCCTGAGTATAAGTGCTCTACTGTTTACTAAGTGTGTGATGCTAGAGAATTTACCTTTCTGTGCGTCACTACTTTGTCTGTAAAATAGGGATAATGGTAGTACCTCCCTCAGGATGGGATTGTGAAAATTAAATAAAATAAATCCTGTAAGAAAATGTCTGATACATAGAAACTACTCAATAAATCTTAGCTATTACTATCTCTTATATTTGCTTCTCTCATAATTTTACTAGAGCACATTCAACACAGTTATGGTTCTCTAAGGATCTTCAGATCATGGCAATGCCCTCAGTTCTAGATACCAATACTATTCATGCCTACTGTGCATTTTCACGATGCATCAACATCTAGGGGCTTTTTTTTTTTTTTTTGGCTCACTGTGTGGCATGTGGAATCTAGTTCCCCAACTGGGGATCAAACACATGCTCCCCCACAGTGGAAGTGTAGAGTCTTAACCACTGGATAGCCAGGGAAGTCCCTTTCTTTCATTATTTTTTATTTTTTGGTGTGCCACACAACATGTGGGATCTTTGTTCCCCAACCAAAGATCAAACCCACATCCCACTGCCTTGAAAGCATGGAGTCTTAACACTGGACTACCAGAGAAGTCTCTATTTTTGTTTTTTGTGAATTCCACAGGACCCATTTTTCTTGCAGCCTTCTACCTGTCCCATACTTTCCCTAAATATAGGAAATAAAGAATGATCAATATTGGAAAAATATAAAAGAAGGTAAAGGTCTCTGTGGCTTCTTAAAGTTGGTGTTCAGTATGTATTGATCCATGTGCCTAAAATAGATCTGAAAAGGATCAGAGACTTTTCTTCCTATTCTGGGTCCACTGTGAAGCGATGGAGGTGAGGTCCCAGGTGGGAGGGGTAGAGGGGAACCGAAGCCCTTTGGTACAGCTGAGCTTGAAATTGACAGGAAGCTGCCACAAAAATCTGCCTGGCTGTTGGAAAGCTGCACTGGCCACTTCCTTACCTCACTGATAACTGCTGCGTGAATCTGGAGGGAACACATTTAGGTTAAATGAATGTATTAACCGTGCTAGCTGGAAAACAAGTCAGAGCAAAGAGGAAAGTCACATAAATCTAAGCAAAGGTGAAAGTTAGCACTGGTTCCGTTCCCTGTGGTTTGGTACAGCTGGAGTTAATTGGGTCTCTCTACCTTCCGTTCTTTTCAGATTAGTTCTTTCTGTTAGAACCAATGTGCTTTCCATTATCTTTTGATCTCATTCCCTTTCCATATTGAAGATCTCTGAAAATCCAGAAATATAAATGTTGTTTATAAAAATTTTTCTTGTCCCAATATCAATGTAAATTAACCAGCTGTGCCTTTGATATCACTGTCAGCTAATCTCAATATTAGAAAACTCAGTTTTAATTAAATTGATAGCTATCTTTGATTTACATTATTTCATCCCAGAAGTCAAAGTGTCAAAAGTGGATATTAAACATTAAGAAAAACTTTTTTTCTTATTATACTTAATACAGTACGTATCAGTATGTGGTATATTAGAAGGTTAATACTTTTTAAAATGGAAACGGAAATGGAAGCCCACTCCAGTATTCTTGCCTGGAAAATTCCATGGAGAGGGGAGCCTGGCAGGCTACAGTCCATGGGGTTGCAGAGTTGGACATAACTGAACATACAGGACAGGACTTTTTTTTTTACAACCTTGGAACATAGTGATTGCATTGTCAGAGAAGACTTTCATGGATATTTTAAAAGGCTCTAAATATAATTGAATATTGTTTTTGAAATGGGTAAAACTTCCAGATTATTCTAGAGACTAGCAAGGCAAGATGTTTTCTTCACTTTTCAAAGGTTTTTCTTATAGAAATAAAGAACGTATATCCTTTATGAGAACTTTGAGGAAGTCATGTTTAATATCTCATCTAAAGGGAGCTTTGGAGCTGGTTGGTTCCACAAATTCTTTTTTTCAATATTTGTTTATTTATTTGGTTACACTGGGTCTTAGTTTCGGCATGCAAACTCTTAGTTGCAGTATATGGGATCTAATTCCCTGACCAGGGATCGAACCTGTACCCACTGCCTTGGGAGTGTGGAGTCTTAGCCACTGGACCACCAGGGAAGTCCCCACAAATTCTTTTAATCTAATGTATGTCCTCAGCATGTCCTGTCCACCCCCATCCTTCATCACTAATATATACTGGAGTTAGTTTTTCAGACTCCTGCTTTCTTTGTCCACATCAAAAACCTCTGTCCCCAGATAAAAGCCGGTGAGATGAAATAGAATGTGAAGCCAGCTTGGACTGTGCCTCTTGTGAACTCTGGGACTTTGGGCAATGACTTCATCTCTCTGACCTTTCATTTCCTCCTTCATGGGATGATTCAAACTTCATGAAGTTTGTTGTGAAGATTAAATAAAATAATACAGAGTGCTTACTAAGTCTGTGTTCTTATTATGAGCGTCTCCTCCTTAAATTCAGCACCTCTGATGAAATGCTTGTGAATGAATTCCTCTGTGCTTTCAACATTTTCTTTTGTTCCTTTATTGCTCACCTACTGTGGACCAGACACAATGATAGCTTCTGGTGATCCGTGGACGAATAAGAGACAGACAACTCAAGATGCCCTTAGAACAATAAATTAGGAGTTTGGGATTAACATATATGTACTACTATGTACGAAATAGGTAAACAACAAGGACCTGTTGTAGAGCACAGGGAACTATATTCAATAACCTATAATAACCTAAATTGTAATAACCTATAATGGAAAAGAATCTGAAAAAGTATATATATATATATATATATATATATATATATATATA
>SJYQ01096443.1:21657-34422 GCA_006410935.1 Redunca redunca | reverse complement strand
ATATATATATACACACACACACACACACACACATATGTACATGTATATATATACACACACACACATATAACTGAATCACTTTGCTGTACACTTGAAACAGACACAAAATTGTCAATTAACTGTACCTCAATTTTTAAAAAATGCCCTCAGAGCCTCCCAGCTGGTGAGAGTAGTAAAGAACCTGCCTGCCACTGAAGGAGACATGAGATGTGTGTTTGCTCTCTGGGTTGGGAAGACCTCTTGGAGGAGGGCACAGCCACACACTCCAGTATTCAAGCCTGGAGAATCCCAGGGACAGAGGAACCTGGAGGGCTACAAGTCCATAGGGTCCATAGGGAGTCAGACACGACTGAAGCAACTTAGCACACATACACACTTTCAGAGTAGTAGAGGAGACAAATAAATGCTATAAAAGCCCCAGAATGGAAAGCCAGAGGGTGAAAGAATTCATTTTAAGAGAGGAAATGCTTGAGCTGCACATAAAGGGGAGAGAATGGGCAGCTCAGGGTGTCTCCTTGGGCCTCTTCCTTATGAAGAGAGTGCCCAAGTTATCCAGGAATTTCTGGGCTTCAGTTGAAACCCTGCCTTCTTCTGATGGCCTCCTTTCTCTGAAAACCTTCTGTAAGGGCTTCCCTTCCAGGTGGCTCAGTGGTAAAGCATCCGCCGGCAATGCAGAAGACCTGGGTTTGATCCCTGGGTTGGGAAGATCCCCTGGAGACGGGAATGGCAACCTACTTGTTGGGGTGTTCTTGCCTGGAAGAGCCCTTGGACAGAGGAGCCTGGCGGGCTACAGTCCATGGGGTCGCAAAGAGTCAGACGTGACTGATTGTGAGCACTGCTGTAATACTGCAGTACAGAAAGGATACGTTTCTCCCCTTCATGGGGAAATAAGGAAGGAAAAACTGTCGTCATTCTCTCCTTACACCTCTCCATTCGTTTAAGTGTGCAACAAACATTCGTGTCCGGGAAGTACCAGGCCCTGTGCTAGATGCTGGGGATTCAAAGAGACAAGAAGCTCAGTCGAGAGAGAAAGTGAGGTTGCTACTCAGTCATGTGCAGCTCTTTGCAATCCCATGGACTGTAGCTTCCCAGGCTCCTCCATCCATGGAATTTTCCAGGCAAGAGTACTGGAGTGGCTTGCCATTTCCTTCTCCAGGGGATCTTTCCAACCCAGGATTCGAACCCGGGTCTCCCATGTTGTAGGCAGACGCTTTATCCTCTGAGCCAGAGAGAGAGATAAAATCAAAATGGTAATCTGTTTATAAGAGCTCTATTGGAAGTTTACTCAGAGGGGTGGGGGGAGCAGGGCTGGGGTGACCAGTTTTCCCAGTTTATCTGCTGCTGTCCCCATTTAGGCACTGAAAGTCCTTCCTGCATCTTAAAAAGCTGCTCAGGCCTGGACAAACTGGGACAACTGGTCAACCAACCTCCTAGCCACAGAATAGGGCCCCTGATGCAGCCTGGGGCAGGGCTGGGAGCATTGTCACGTTAGAATTTGATGACGAGCATAAACTTAATGAAATACTAGATGAACGAGGACACAGGGAACATTTGTGAAGGGAATGAATTTAGCACGTGGGAACCAGATGACGCTGAATTATGCTTAGGAAAATCCCAGCAATGTGCCCACAGTTCATGTGAAACCATCCCCAGTAGGTTTATTAACCACAGAGTTTATTTTTTTAAGCTGATTCTGAGTAAATGATAGCAAAATCTAACTTTCCTGATTTCTTTTTTCCAGTTGCTCCCGCCCTGTGAGTGCTAGGTCACTTCAGTCCTATTCGACACTTTGCGACCCCGTGGGCTGTAGCCATCCAGGCTCCTCTGTCCAAGGGACTCTCCAGGTAAGAATACTGGAATGGTTTGCCATGCCCTCCTCCAGGGGTCTTCCTGACCCAGGGATCAAACCTTCATCTCCTGCAGCTCCTGCATCAGGCAGATTCTTCACCGCTGAGCCACTGGGGGCAGAACTTCATAAATTCAACCCCACTGTTTGTTCATCCCTGTGCCTCTCTCTGCTCCCCTCATCCAATTTGTGTTCCCATAAAATGCAATGTTCACATCTCACTTCTCAGCAAAAATATGAGATGTGTTGAGTGAATTCACATTAATAATATTTTAGCTAACAACACTGCAAAGAGCTCTACAGACCATTTACCAAGGAAACTAAATTATTTCAAATGCTTGTGTCAAAATAAATGAACCAAGGCTTTTCTGATGTAGCAGCCTAACATTTTATTGTGGGTATAATAAACACAGTTTTCCCCTCTCCAAAATTCAGCAATCCTTTATTAGGTTCTTTCTTCATTAGGGCGAATAAAACATGTCCTCCTATGGATTTTTCCATAACTTCTAGTGGTGGAATAGGGCATCTCTTTCCTAAAGTAATTTAGACTAACATGGAACTCTTTTCTAATAATAAAAAAGTGTCTTTAGAATAACTTAGAATTATTGCAAATGATAAGCAGAATTTATTAAGGTTATGAATCAAAGAGAAATGTTGTATTGTTGTTATAATTAAAGAAAAAAAAAACCTTTAGAGGTTAATCTTTTCCCCCATATTTTGGCTTAGTGATTGAGTTCGGGTTGTTTTTTTTTTCTCTCCTAATACGTTCTCTTTGGTTCCAAGGTGTTCCCAGCTGCTAAGAGTCACAAATTCTGCCTGAATAGCAGGGTGACCTTTTCAGAGAGCAGCCAGTGTTTGTAAGCTCAAGTACAAAGAAAACCAAGTTTACTGACTCTACGCTAGAGGAAGAAGAAAGCTCATTCAAACCAGCTCTCTATCACCCCCTACTCCCATCCCTACCAGTCTTCCAACTCCTTCCTCTTCATCCTGCCTGACCTTACGGGACCAGTAGAGCGGCCAGCTCCAGGGATGCCATAATTCACTCAGGCTCTTTGATGTCTTTAAAATTCTGTCTCAGTTTCCACCTGTCTTTTTCGGGCAAAGAAGCAGCATCTGGCACCTCCACTCTGTGGAATGCGGCTGTCTGCTCCTGGGAAGGGGGATCAAGAGGTAGCCATCCTGGATTAGGAAGGCAGGTGACCTGGGTTATGCCTGCCCACCGCCAGTCTAGTCTCCCAGGTTACTTTTGGTCTGTATCTGACCAGATGTCCTCAATTCCCCAGGCCTGAATACACTTAACCTTGCTTCTCCAAACTGCTTTGCATTCCTCACCCACCCCCAGATCCTCTCCATTCTCAGCTCCTAAAAAAAAAGAAAGAAAGAAAGAAATCACAGACACTGCAGTTATCACACATCTTCTGACTGTTCATCACAGTTTTGCATGCTCCTTTCAAATTGTCTCTTCCTTTCTTCCCCTTCTTTTTAACCTCCCAGTTCTGCTTTTTGGCAAACAACCAAAGATTTCTCTGGGCAACTTGAAAGAAATATTACAAGACAAACCTTCTCTTGGTAGAGAGCAATGGAATGATTTGCATATATAATCTCTTCCTGTGTCTCCTGCTAGCTAGCATGGGCCTTTTTGTCTCCAATCCTCACGGTCTAACAAAAGAATAAATTACAGCACTGCTGATGGAACATTACACAGACAGTCTTCTGAGGCACTGGGAGTTTTAATGGAAACCAAAGAGAAGTCAAGATTAGACAATTTCTTGTAAATGTAGTTCTTTTTTCCTATATGCCCTCTCACGTATTATCAATTTTCTGACCTTCTTATTATTCAGTTACCTAGCTGCCACATCTAAAGCTGGTTTTGAGCCAATCTCTCATCAATGGAACTGTACTTGCTGTTAGAGAATTAAAGAATTGGCAAATTGGTTACAAGGTGTTTAGGCTTATAATTTAAAGATTTAGTTAAATTAATAAACGATAGCAATTTCAAGGACTGAATGGATTCCCTTCCTTAATATTTTGCCTCCTTCTGATTTCGTTGAGATGGGAAAAGTGAAAATAAAGGTGTCTATATGGTGCCATCTAGTGGCACAGATGTTTAAAAGGTCTGGAGAAGGAAATGGCAACCCACTCCAGTGTTCTTGCCTGGAGAATCCCAGGGACGGGGGAGCCTGGTGTGCTGCCGTCTATGGGGTTGCACAGTCGGACACGACTGAAGCGACTTAGCAGCAGCAGCAGGAGCCTGGAGGGCTACAGTCCATGGAGTGGCAAAGAGTCGGATACGACTGAGCAACGAACACACACTTTCATTGAGGGACTGTTTAAATGAACCTAGAAAACAATTGCTACTATTAGTATTAGGGTCTGATTTTTAGAATCTCCAGGCTTGATTCTAGTTTTGTTTTGCCTCCTATGGGGATATCCAATCATGGGGGCCCTTTTTGGTGTCATTGAGAAAGTTTTAATCGGCTTAGTGGAGAGCCAGAAAAACTCTGGAAATCCAGAGGAATTGCTGCTGCACTGCTGTTTTAACTTTAAACGTTCTTGCCACTTCACTTCTGATTGCAAAACAGATTCTGCTGAGAAGAGAAAAATGTTAATAATCTAAGAAAACAGCAATGATAATCCCACTGAAAATACAAAGCTGCTCTCCTCTTCCAACTCTTCTCACTTAAACCTATTGTTCTTAAGTGCTAACTATGTGAATACGTACAAAGGTTTAATCAGTTATATTTATGAAAAAGATATGCTTTTACGCAGACAAGACCAGAGTTTGAAAAGCTGGCCCCCACTAGCAAAGTTCAGAATCAATAAACAACCCCTCCACACACACACATATAGAAAGAAAGTAAAAATTAGAAAAAATGAAGCCAAATCAGAAACTATGGTCTAATTTATTTGTGTTTCCAAGGATCTGCGTGCCCTTTTGAAGACTGATCTCGCATTTGGAATTGAGGCGGGCTTGGCTTTGTGGGCTTTGTGGGCTTCTTCCGCTTCCAATTCTATCTTCTTCCAAGATAGAATTCTATCTTGACCCAAAGTACTTCTGGCTTTCTCAGAGGGCTCTCCTCTGGTACCAGCACTGAGAAGCTGATCAAATCTGCATGTGTCAGTCAACACGTGCTTCCTAGCTGCTGACAGAGGTTGGTCCTTACCATGCTGAACTCAGAGACCTCAGGTATGTTTCTCAGGCCCTCTTCCTGTTGTGCTTGCTTTCTTTCTGTCTTGATCTTGTGGATAAACTGACAAACACGAATGTAAACTGAAATATAAGACAAGCTGTGCAAGTCTAAAATGTTTTGAATAGGAGGTACTTGAATGGATGACTCAGCCCTCATAGAGTGTCTGCTGAGATACATATCTGTTGAATCAGGGTCAAGATCCCTAATTTCCCCAAATATCCCATCATCGGGGCATTTCTTCTTAAAGAAGTTCGGTCTTCCTCTCATGGTTCCCTGACATTTACCAAAGGACATCTTTGGTCTTAATCTTTTCTTTTTTATTAATTTATTTTTAATTGGAGGATAATTGCTTGACAATGTTGTGTTGGTTTCTTCCATACATCAACATGAATCAGCTAGAGTTTATACACAAGTCCCTTCTCTCTTGAACCTCCCTCCCACCTCCCACTTAATCTTTTCTTCATTGAGGTACTGTTAACTGTGAAAATGAACATGACGAAAATGAATGTTTCAGGATAGAGGCTTTTAGAACACGGATTTACTATCATTTTGCCATGTTAATTAGAAAGAGAGTAACTAATGAGGTACACCTGTCTAAAGCAGTTTTCAGTTAAAAAGGACTCAAAACCTCTGTTCTGAATTTTGGCTAAACTACTATAGAATTTGCCTTTTCAGAAACAGGATGCTGGGCTCTTGATCTCTGTGGTTTCAGAATCCCTCTACTCCCCTAATTCAAAGCTTCCCATTTTGTTGACGGCATTAGCAGCAGTCTCATAATTGCTAGTTAGAATTGACATGTGGTGAAGTTGAACTGGTTGTTGGGCAAGTTGTTGTTAAAGAGTTTTAAATTAAATACCAGTTTGGTATCTGGTGTTCTTTGAAAGGGCCAACCTTCCACAGCAGGAATTTTAGTGGAAGAATGCCAAGCCATGCTCACTTTTTGTCTCCCTTCCAACTCCCTCCAGTGGTGCCAAGTTTATTACGGGTTAGAAACTGAGCAGGATCAAGGGCTTCATTTCTAAAATGTAATCATCTAATGTTCATATAATTTTATGAGGGCAGTTTAAGTATTTCATAATTATATAACCAGAACATGGCATGCAAAGTTGTGACGAATGCACTATCTTACAACCCTAAATATACCTCCCCATCCTCCACCCCCGCCACCCCCGCTTCAGAAGTCTTAATCAAATCACATATGGAGATTCAATTAAACGAATACTAGTCTGTGTTGGGATCTCTTTCTCTTCTCTCTGTGGGCATTAACTCAGAGTTTTCCTGGGCATATAGTAAGAAAAGCCTTCCTATGTCCTTCTGGTTTCTCTTAGTGCTCGAACTTTCTGGTAACCTATTAGACACTATTTTATGCTGCTCTTAAAAGTAGAATCATGAGGGACTTCCCCGACGGTCCAGTGGTTAAGATGTCACCTGTCAATGCAGAGTGTGTGGATTCAATCCCTGGTCATGGAACTAAGATCTCATAGGCCAATGGGGCCAGCCAAAGTCTGAAAAAAAAATAAAATCATGAGACTCAGTAGTAAGATGCTCCTGTAGGAATCTCTCTCTCTCTCTCTCTCTGTGTCACCCTTCTCAAGAATATGTGACTAGAGGAGACATAGATACTAAGCTGTGCGCTTCATGCCTTCCCTGCGAAATAACTTTTTTCAGATCCCACTCATCATGGAAAGCTGTTTGGAACACAGTACTGGGGCCTTGATCTGTTTCTGGCACATAAGTTTATTAATGAAAAAAAAAATAGCACCTAAAACAAATTCTTGCCTATAGTAGTAGAAGATATCTACTGAAGAGAGTGAGCTGGTTTAACCAGGAACTAGAGCCAAGGAAATGGCAACCCACTCCAGTGTTCTTGCCTGGAGAATCCCAGGATGGGGAAGCCTGGTGGGCTGCCGTCTGTGGAGTTGCACAGAGTCGAACACGACTGAAGCAACTCAGTCGTGCTGCAGCAGCAGCGGAGCCATTCTCATTACAATGAACTTAGGAGTGGCAGCAACGGCAAGGCTGTTCCAGTTTCATAAAACTAGAAACAAGTTATGTTAGTTGCTCAGTCATGTCTGACTGTTTGCAACCCCGTGGACTGTCGCTCATCAGGCTTCTCTGTCCATGGGATTCTCCACGCAAGAATACTTGAGTGGGTTGCCATGCTCTTCTCCAAGGGATCTTACCGACCCAGGGATCAAACCTGGATCTCCCACAAGGCAAGCAGATTCTTTACCATCTGAGCCACCAGGGATCAGTTCAGTTCAGTCACTCAGTCGTGTCTGACTCTTTGCAACCCCACGGAGTGCAGCATGCCAGGCTTACCTGTCCATCACCAACTCCCGGAGTTTACTCAAACTCATGTCCATTGAATCGATGATACCATCCAACAATCTCATCCTCTGTCACCCTCTTCTCCTCCTGCCTTCAATCTTTCCCAGCATCAGGGTCTTCTCAAATGAGTCAGTTCTTTGCATCAGGTGGCCAAAGTATTGGAGTTTCAGCTTTGGCATCAGTCCTTCCAGTGAATATTCAGGACTGATTTCCTTTAGGATGGACTGGTTGGATCTCCTTGCAGTTCAAGGACTCTCAAGAGTCTTCTCCAACACCATAGTTCAAAAGCATCAATTCTTCGGTGCTCAGCTTTCTTTATGGTCCAACTCTCACATCCATATATGACTACTGGAAAAACCATAGCTTTGATGAGATGGATCTTTGTCAGCAAAGCAATGTCTCTGCTTTTTAATATACTGTCTAGATTGCTTATAACTTTTCTTTCAAGGAGTAAGCATCTTTTAATTTCTTAGCTGTAGTCACCATCTGCAGTGATTTTGGAGCCCCCAACAAAAATAAAGTTTGTCACTGCTTCCATTCCTTCCCCATCTATTTCCCATGAAGTAATGAGACCAGATGCCTTGATCTTAATTTTTTTGAATATTGAGTTTTAAGCCAACTTTTTCACTCTCCTCTTTCACTTTCATCAAGAGATTCTTTAGTTCTTCTTTGCTTTCTGCCATAAGGGTAGTGGCATCTGCATATGAGGTTATTGATATTCCTCTCCACAGTATTGATTCCAGCTTGTGCTTCATCCAGCCCAGCATTTCTCATGATGTACTCTGCATAGAAGTTAAATAAGCAGGGTGACAGTATACAGCCTTGATGTACTCCTTTCCCGATTTGGAACCAGTCTGTTGTTCCATGTCCAGTTCTAACTGTTGCTTCCTGACCTGCATAGAGATTTCTCAGAAGGCAGGTCAGGTGGTCTGGTATCCCCATCTCTTTCAGAATTTTCCACAGTTCGCTGTGATCCACACAGTCAAAGGCTTTGGCATAGTCAATAAAGCAGAAGCAGATGTTTTTCAGGAACTCTCTTGCTTTTTCGATGATCCAATGGATGTTGGCAGTGATCTCTGGTTCCTCTGCCTTTTCTAAATCCAACTTGAACATCTGGAAGTTCACAGTTCATGTACTGTTGAAGCCTGGCTTGGAGAATTTTGAGCATTACTTTGCTAGCATGGTGTTTGCCTTTGGTGTTACCTTTCTTTGGGATTGGAATGAAAACTGACTTTTTCTAGTCCTGTGGCCACTTCTGAGTTTTCCAGATTTGCTGGCATTTTGAGTGCAGCACTTTCACAGCATCATCTTTCAGGATTTGAAAGAGCTCAACTGGAGTTACATCACCTCCACTAGGCTTTGTTTGTAGTGATGCTTCCTAAAGCCCACTTGACTTCCAGGGATAGTAATGGTTGATTATTTATTTATTTGTTAGTTTGTTTTTGGCTTTGGTGGGCCTTCATTCCTGTGCATAGACTTTCTCTAGTTACAGTGAGCGGGGTCTACTCTAGTTGTGGTGTGAGGGCTTCCTATTGTACTGGCTTCTCTTGTTACAGAACACAGGCTCTAGAGCTCTCCGGCTCAGTAGTTGTGGTGCATGGGCTTAGCTGCCCAGCGGCATGTGGGATCTTCCTGGACCAGGAGTCAAACCCGTGTCCCCTGTGTTGGTAGGCAGTCTTATGCAGTGGACCACCAAAAAGTCCTATTAAGCATGTCTGTGATTCCAAAAATATGTTTCTAGAATAGCTAGGTTTCTTATTAAAATTTCCTGGGTTTTATAGACATCACCCACCTAGAGCTAGACATCCTGGAATGTGAAGTCAAATGGGCCTTAGAAAGCATCACTACGAACAAAGCTAGTGGAGGTGATGGAATTCCAGTTGAACTAGCACAAATCCTGAAAGATGATGCTGTGAAAGTGCTGCACTCAATATGCCAGAAAATTTGGAAAACTCAGCAGTGGCCACAGCACTGGAAAAGGTCAGTTTTCATTCCAATCCCAAAGAAAGGCAATGCCAAAGAATGCTCAAACTACCGCACAATTGTACTCGTCTCACATGCTAGTAAAGTAATGCTCAAAATTCTCCAAGCCAGGCTTCAGCAGTACCTGAACCACGAACTACCAGATGTTCAAGCTGGTTTTAGAAAAGGCAGAGGAACCAAATTGCCATCATCCGCTGAATTGTCGAAAAAGCAAGAGAGTTCCAGAAAAACATCTATTTCTGCTTTATTGACTATGCCAAAGCCTTTGACTGTGTGGATCACAAGAAACTGTAGAAAATTCTGAGAGAGATGGGAATACCAGACCACCTGACCTGCCTCTTGAGAAACCTATATGCAGGTCAGGAAGCAACAGTTAGAACTGAACATGGAACAACAGACTGGTTCCAAATAGGAAAAGGAGTACGTCAAGGCTGTATATTGTCACCCTGCTTATGTAACTTATAAGCAGAGTACATCATGAGAAACGCTGGGCTGGAAGAAGCACAAGCTGGAATCAAGATTGCTGGGAGAAAGGTCAATCACCTCAGATATGCAGATGACACCACTCTTATGGCAGAGAGTGAAGAGGAACTAAAAAGGCTCTTGATGAAAGTGAAAGTGGAGAGTGAAAAAGTTGGCTTAAAGCTCAACATTCAGAAAACGAAGATCATGGCATCTGGTCCCATCACTTCATGGGAAATAGATGCGGAAAGAAACTGTGTCAGACTTTATTTTTTGGGGCTCCAAAATCACTGCAGATGGTGACTGCAGCCATGAAATTAAAAGACGCTTACTCCTTGGAAGAAAAGTTATGACCAACCTAGATACCATATTCAAAAGCAGAGAAATTACTTTGCCAACAAATGTCCATCTACTCAAGGCTATGGTTTTTCCAGTGGTCAGGTATCGATGTGAGAGTTGGACTGTGAAGAAAGCTGAGTGCCGAAGAATGATGCTTTTGAACAGTGCTGTTAGAGAAGACTCTTGAAAGTCCCATGGACTGCAAGGAGATCCAACCAGTCCATTCTGATAGAGATCAGCCCTAGGATTTCTTTGGAAGGAATGATGCTGAAGCTGAAACTCCAGTACTTTGGCCACCTCATGCAAAGAGTTGACTCATTGGAAAAGACTCTGATGCTGAGAGGGATTGGGGGCAGTTGGAAGAGGGGACGACAGAGGATGAGATAGCTGGATGGCATCACCCACCGATGGACGTGAGTCTAAGTGAACTCCGGGAATTGGTGATGGACAGGGAGGCCTGGTGTGCTGAAATTCATGGGGTCGCAAGGAGTCGAACGCGACTGAGCGACTGAACTGAACTGATAGACATAATTAGGAAATAAAAGGACATTTCATCTTATGAGACAGCTTCCTACTTTGAGAGCTCTCAGGGACCCATGACCCCATGTTATAGTTCTCATCCACAGACGGAATTTTATGCTTCAGGTCCTAAAGAGAGGGCTTCCCCGGTGGCTCATTGGTAAAGAATCTGCCTGCCAATGCAGGAGACGTGGATTTGATCCTTGCGTCAGGAAAATTCCCTGGAGAAGAAAATGGCAACTCGTTCTAATATTCTTGCCTGGAAATCCTGTGAAGAAAGGAACGTGGCAGGCCACAGTCCATGGGGTTGCAAAGAGACAGACATGACCCAGCAATTAAACCTACAAGTAAAGAGAAGGTGATGGATGGATAGGGAGGAACATAAACAGGTATTTGTATCTTCACGGCACTAGTCTAGAACCCAGTGTCTATGGTTGTATTGTCTTAAGAGACAATTTAGCTATGTGTTTTTTAAAAAGGGGGAGACGGGGTGATTCCTGTGTGTTGGGGACAGGAGTGAGGCAGATGTGTGGGCAGGAGCTGAGAAGGAAGGACCGATATTGAGGGCTCCACTGGGAAAGCCGTCCAAGCCTGCTTTAGACTTCAGTCCCTGCTGGAAGAGACCTCAGTGTGGGGCAGCATAAATGCTACTGACAACCTGGGCCTGAGGACTTGGGCACCAGGAGTCTACATGAGGTGCCTACACTGACCGCATGTAGTGCTGGGGAGCTAGACAGTCCGCAGATGGATCCTCCTGTCTGCGAGCAGGAGCTCTCTGCGGCCTTGCTATCTGTGTACAAAGTGCAGTGCTGTAAAATAGCTCATAGACACTGAAAGGCCCAGGGACCCGGTAATATGAGCTAATTCACCTAGTTTCCCATTGGTGTCACCCAGATCTTTTGGGTCCATTTCAACATCTTTCACAATTTTTTGCTACATTGGCAATCATGGAAATAGATTGTTTTCTGGTGCTCCCCTGAAGCCTATTCATCCTTCAATTCATTTACAAATAACTCAATTTAGAAGTTTATTCTGATCTTCTCAGTTGATTGTAGCTCTCTCTTATATTAATAGCTCCACAATCCCCTTGTCTCTTTCTCCTTGTTTTTCTTAAATATATATATTTTTAATGTTTTTATCTGGCTACACCGACTCTTAGCTGTGGTGCTCGGGATCTTTAGTTGCAGATTGCGGCACATGGGATCTAGTTCCCGGAGCAGGGATCAAACCCAGGACCCCCTGCATGCGTTGGGAGATGGTGGAGTCTTAGCCACTGGACCGCCAAGGAAGTCCCTCCCTTATCTCTCTTTTACAGCAATATTTCATTTTACCACCCATAAACGAAAAAATTATACCTTTGGAGTATGGGCTTTATGATGATTTAAATGAACAGAAGTCCTTCGTGGTCATCCTTATGAGAAGATTTTACTATGATTTCCTCCAGTGAACTTAGAAGTTTAGAAAAGTTTTTCCATAAAAAATGTGAATAAATGTTTTTTTTAAGATTTTTAAGAATGCCTTTTACTTTTTGAAGTTCAGGTTAGATCCTGATCATCAGTTAATCATTTATGGATTGGTATTACCTCAAAATCATTTTTAGGTCATTCGGTATGTAAACAGAGAGAGTTTAAAACACTGCCTTCAAAACTAGAAACAATTGCGCTGGGACCCAGAAGCAGTTGGCATCCTTGCATAAAAGACACTGGGTACCAATCATTTATTCACTAAAGGGGTCTAGAATCCCAGATTAAATTATTGACAGTTTTGATTTAATTAGCTTTTGATTCAGTACCTGTGTCTTTAATGACAAAGTTATTCCAGAAAAAGTTGAGCCCTGGAAAAGTTTTACCTAGCTGAGATTCCCCTCAAGGGAGGATGTGAGTCACACAGTACTTACACTGGCAAATAAAACCACAGTGCGTGTCTGCTCCCTGCGGATTTTAATTTGCAGCAACAATAAGCTGCAAGTAATGGGCCTTAGGTTAAATGGTTGAATATAAAGTTCAGATCAGAATTAAAACATCCTGTCTTGAAAAAGATGAGGTAAATGTCAGAGGCCGAATGTTCTGAGAAGCCTTACAAAAATGACACGCC
>SJYQ01096443.1:0-21652 GCA_006410935.1 Redunca redunca | reverse complement strand
CCACCACCACCACAATCTAGACAGGGGCTTCCCAGGTGGCTCAGTGGTAAAGAATCTGCCTGCCAATGCAAAAGATGCAGGTTCGATCCCTGGGTCAGTAAGATCCCCTGGAGAAGGAAATAGCAGCCCACTCCAGTATTTTTGCCTGGAAAATTCCACAGACAGAGGAGCCTGGTGGGCTACAGTGCATGGGGTTGCAAAGACTGGGACACAACTGAGCGCCTGAGCACCAGCACCTTCTAGATAACCTGGATTTTATCTCCCTACACAGATATCTTCGTATGAATCTTCACTTGAATTAGTTCTTTCAATCCAGTTTGTACATTGCACTCACAATCCCAGGGGAAAGGGACAGCAAATATGACCAGGAGAAATAATTAAGTTGTCAAAGCATGAATTTGCCAATCGATTTCTCCTCTTGGGGGTACACTTGCATCTCCACTACAGTGCTCCCTGACTTTCTCCCTTTTAATTTATTATTTCATGCTTACGTTGTTGTACTTATTCATTCATGTTTATTTAGTCATTCCTTCAACCAACACTCTTGCCTGGAAAATCCCATGGACGGAGGAGCCTGGGAGGCTACAGTCCATGGGGTCGCAAAGAGCTGGACAGGACTGAGCAACCTCACTTCACTTCACTTCACTTTGCTTCACTTCAACCAACAGATACCTGTTGTTGAATCTTGGTATAGAATAGAATCTAGGCTGTTTCTTAATGGTGATGCTATTGGCATTTTGGGAGAGAAAGGTCTTTTTATTTATTTATTTGGCTGCACTGGGTCTTTGTTATGGCAGGCAGGATCTTTAGTTAGAGGATCTAGTTCCCTGACTAGGGATTGAACCCGGGCCCCTGCAGTAGGCACTTGGAGTCTTAACCACTGGACTGCCAGGGAAGTCCCTGGGGGAGATAAATCTCTGAGATAATTCTTGTGCTGGATTGTCCCATAAACTGCAAAACATTTGTCATCTCTAGGCTCCATCCACAAAGCAGTTTGTTCTCACTCCCTGAGTATCCTAACCCCACTCCCCACTTCCATTTCCAAACACTGCAGAAGAACCTGGGTATGATGTCTCATGGGAGGGTATCAGGATGAATAAGACAAGGTCATGGTCCTCGAGAAGTTGGCAACCTCATAGAAAAACAGATGAGTAAATACAATACAGCATGACATGTGATATGAGAAAAGTAAACTCAAACCAATGACTCCCAGAGGGATTCAAGAAGGGTTCTCAGAGGACAAAATGTTTGAGCCATGTCTTGAAACCAAATAAAATGCTTGAGAAAAAATAAAAATGAGCTAGATGAGGATTTCTAGGCATCACAAGAGGTCCAAAGATCATGCCAGAATTCAGAAAAGTGCTTTGAAAGAGCTCCAAGCAAATTCATCATGACTGGTGCATGGAATTGGAGTTGGAGAGGGCGTGACTAATAAGCTAGGAGGGGTGATTGCAAGGGCTTCCCTGGTGGCTCAGACGGTAAAGCATCTGCCTGCAATGCGGGAGACCCGGGTTCGATTCCTGGGTCGGGAAGATCCCCTGGAGAAGGAAATGGCAATCCACTCCAGCACTCTTGCCTGGAAAATCCCATGGACTGTGGAGCCTTATAGGCTACAGTCTATGGGGTCGCAAAGAGTCGGACACGACTGAGCAACTTCACTCACTTCACTTTGTGATTGCAAGGAGGGTGTCACAGGCTAGGCTCCAATACTTAGACTTTATCATGGAAGTGACATCATTAGATCTGAATTTCAGAAAGGTCACCCTGGAAAGGACTCTGGGATATAGATTAGAGGAAATAAGACTGGAAACAAGGAAAGGCTTTTTTTTTGAGGCTGCTGGAGTAATTCAGGAGAGAAACGAAAGGTACTTAGTGGATTTCAGTGAATACATCAATGGATATAGTAAGGGCTGCCAACACCCTCCAGCCAAAGACCACCAGGTACATATGTTTAGTTGAACAAGTTTGTTTTATTACTCACTGCAAAGGAATGTGAACGCTCACCATGAGGAACCACGGAGTGTTTGCATAAGAGTGTGTTAGAAGGAACCTATTTATTGGATTTGAGCTTTATTGGATTAATTGGGTAATTAGGGGGAGAGTGTAGGAAATGAGGGGTTTACTCACTACCAAAAAGTGAGGGCAATTCTATGCTTTGGGTATCTCAATAAGTCATATCAGGAGGGCAGAGTAGAGGGAAGATTGTAAGGAGGTAGTAGTCACTCTCATTAGCTGGAGGACGGTGATGATGGGTATCTTGTGTATTGCAGGGACCTTACTTTTGTCTCACTTTATTATGGTTTCCACTGTGTGAAGACTTCAAATGTTTGGCTGTGAGGGCAGATAAACAAGGTAATAGTTCAGCGGCATTAGTTGGGGTGAGTTTTGTTTGTTTTTTGAAGAAAGACACTTGATCAATAAGCCGAGGAGAACTGCTCAGTAGAGAGTGAATTGTGAAGGAGGGAGAATAATGCGATGAGAATCCAGCAGACATTAGAGATCACACATTTTTATTTGTGAATTACACATAATTGTTTAATTTCTTCTAGTAACATGCTTCAGTCAAGATAAGAGGAAGTGGAGGACACCTCCACTTCTTTAGTGTGTATTTCCCTGTTTCTAGTAGCTACTGATTTGTAGTTGGGATCCATGAGATTCTAGGGAAACTAATTCCCTTTCCAGCACCAGTATGGAAACACAGAACAGAACTGAAGATCATCAGTTTATCTGAATTACCTTGCCAGAGTGACTGGCTCAGTAGTGGGCACACAACCTAGGACTTTTACCATGAAAGCTGGGACACATATTTGTTTTTTCCCTGCTGGATATGATGGAAAAAAAAAAAAAAAGATTATTTCAAAATTTTAGAACCCTAAGGCTTCCAATGGCTTCCCAGGTGGCACAGTAGTAAAGAATCTGCCTGCTGATACAGGAGATGCAAGAGACATGGGTTTGATCCCTGGGTCAAAGATTCCCCAAGAGTAGGACATGGCAACCTACTCCAGTATTCTTGCCAGGAGAATCCCATGGACAGAGGATCCTGGGGGGCTGCAGTTTGTGGAGTCACAAAGAATCGGACATGACTGAACAACTGAACATGTAGAAGCGGGATAAAATAGATCAATACCAAGGAGCAGGGACAAGCATGACATCAGAGTTCTCAGGAGCACTGCTGCACACCAGAAGGTGATGGGCGGTGCCTGGCCTGAGAACAAAGCCAGCCCCAAGGAAGGCAACACAGAATGCCAGAGCAGCTTGGTGTTGCTCGCATCATTTGAGCTCTAAGATGAAGCCACGTTGGAAGGCAGTTTTACCTTTGGTCTTCTCGGTTCAGATACCCTTCATTATTTACACAAGTGTGTGTTCATCTTCCTGTTACTTGTTATCTTGTCTCCAGCGTAACTAAGGTAAGGAGTGAAGAAGGCTGAGGTGTGGGTTGACCCAGGATTACCACTGAGTTTGACGCAGGCATGTGCCCCAAGAATTTAGGGAATTAAAAGTCATGGCAAGGGACTTCCTTGGTGGTCCATTGGTTAAGAATCTGCCTTGCAATGCTGGGGATGCTGGTCAAAAGATCCCCAAGCGCTGCAACTAAGACCCGACACAACCAAATAAATAAATACTAAAAAAAAATTTAAGAATGAAAGAAATGGAAAACATTTTCTTAAATGAAAATATTTAAGAAAGAATGATGTAGACCCCATAGGCTTAAAAATATCTGGTCTTCCTCCACTAAAATTTTCCTTTTCTCTGCCTTCTTAGGGCCAAAGTCCATATTTCTCATGCTATTATCTAATTTAATTAAAGTTAAAAACTATAAGTATTGCAGCATTAAATTTTGTGAGAATACAGAAGTCCAGGTGCCTGTTTCTAGTCCTTGTGCTATATATAATAAGGGTGTTAACATACCCACAGGGGGTTCCCAGGTAGCCCTAGTGGTAAAGAATCCACCTACCCAGGCAGGGGACATAAAAGGCGCAGGTTCGATCCCTGGGTCAGGAGGATCCCCTGGAGGAGGGCATGGCAACCCACTCCAGTATTCTTGCCTGGGAAATCCCACAGACAGTGTAACCTGAAGGGCTACAGTCCATGGGGTCGAAAGAAGTCAGATGTGACTGAAGCGACTAAGCAGGAAAACACACACACACACACACACACACACACACACATACTCACCCATTATTCACTTATTCAACTCTTAAAAAGCAAGACAAGGCAAAATGCAAGAATGAGCTCAGGTGAATTTTACAGATGGCAAGTGCAATGGGATTTGAGAGGAAGTAGAAGGCAATCTGTGCAGTTCAGCTAATGTGGGGTGATTAGAGGAAATTCCCCAGGGCTCCTTTTTCTCTCACGTAACCGTTAGCATGACAGGGGGCAGCAGGCTTAGTCTGTTTCTGATGTGATGGATGAGGAATCTTTTACTGGCTCTGTGACCTTGAGCAAGTCACTTAACCCCTTAGAGCATCATCTTTTTTTATTATAAACCTTTTGATTGTAAGTCCCTACTTCTTTCTCAGGATTTATTGCTGAGAAGCAAAATCATAATTGGAGACAAAGGATGTTAAAGTAACTTCCAAACTGGAAAACACCAAAGAAAAGTAGGCAATGATGATGATAATGAATGGAGGCCCTCAGCTGGTCTAATGGTACCGTGACTACGATACTATTCACTATATATTGCTTTGTTTTTGTCTTTGGTCAAAAATCTAAGTATCTAATGGTGGCAGTTTCAGAAGACTTAAAAAGAACAAACCTGTGAAGAAGAAATTGCTATACAAGTTGTAACATGTACCTCTCTGTCATCTCCATTTGGGGGCAGGTCCATTGGGCAATGATGTAAATTTTTAGGAAGTGCTTATTCAGCTGTATTTTATCCACAAACCTAAAACTGGGATCAGGAAACAGATGTACACTAACAATGACCTTTTCTGTTTGGGACCAAAGAAAGCTTCTATTCAATGAAGTTGTTCACATGGTTCTGCTCTTGTAAACTTCGTTAAGTTAATTTCTTCATGTTAAAGGCTGAGCAAATTAGGAGCAAATTGCCAACACCAGCAAGGAGCGAAATCCACATACACACTGAAGGCAAAGCAGTCATAAGGGTCGTAAGGGAAATGAGGTCCTTAAGACCCTGGCTGTCTTCCTCCTCCTTCTTTAACTTAGGCCAAGATAATTGCTCTGAGTCTTACTTCGTTTTTCTGAACGATGTGTTTCAGTCTGTTCTCTTGCTTTCTCCTCTGGTCCTGTACCGGTCTTGTTGTCCACTCCTGATCTGCTCACATTAGAGGGCAATTGTGCAGCTGCCTTTAGTATCGCCCTTTCAGAGCCCTCACTTAACGTTGTGCTTAAAGGCAGGGAGGAGCTTCCCAGGTGGTGCTAGTGTTTAAGACTCCACCTGCCAATGCAACAGATGTGGGTTTGATCCCTGGGTCTGGAAGATCCCCTAGAGTAGGAAGTGGTAACCCACTCCAGTATTCTTGCCTGGAGATTCCCATGGACAGAGGAGCCTGGTGATGGGCTACAGTCCCTGAGGTTGCAAAGAGTCAGACACAACTGAGCAACTGAACACAAAAGCAGGAAGTTTTCCGAGGCTTAGTCTTCCTTCCATCTGAGAACCAGGATGGGTCACTCAGGGGGTTTAGGGAGGGCCATGCTGCATAGCGTGTGTGAGCTATAGAAGAAAAACCCACATTCTGGACACGGAAGACATGCCAGAATTCTGGTTTCTTTGGGATTTCAGAATAACAAAAAACCGCAGAAAGGGAGGGCCACTGACTATTACAAGTTCCAGTTCTCTCTGCTTCTAGAGGTAACCAAGCAGCTACATTCAGGCTCAAAACAAATAAATTCTTGAGGGATATTGCGTAACCTTATTACATTCTAGCCTGATATCAATTTCTCAGTGGTTTCAGTGGGTAAAGATATGCTTTAGGCTTTGTTGATCACCCTTTTAAATCTCTCAGATAATTAAGATATGCAATTGAAACCCTCAGAATAAGAACAAGCCAGCATTCAAAAGTGCAAACAACAGAGCCTGCATTGTCTAGTTTAAGCCTAAAAGGAATGTGTTAAGATGTTGGGCAACTTATAATTTCTGAGAGAACCTTTATAATTGGGTTTATAGGCTACAGGGCCTGTAATAATTAGGCTACTGGGTTATCCAGTGAAGACTTTATCTCTCTTGCTTCCGGACAGAGGAAAGGAAGCTTGTTCTTTTGCACTGTCAACACTGAATATGCAACTCAAGTTCTAGGACCTTCACCCTAATTACCTTTGAAATCTGAATGCTTTTTCTTTTTAAACTTCATTTCCACTTCTTTACTTTTTAGAAAATATATTAATTTTTTATTTTGCAGTAATTATAGATACCCAGGAAGCTGCAAAAATAGCTCAGGGAAGTCCTTTATACCCTTCACCCAGTCCCCCATCCCCCTGCAAATAATTACATTTTATAGAACTATGCTGTGCTGTGCTTAGTCCCTCAGTCATGTCTGACTCTATGACCCCATGGATCGTAGGCCACCAGGCTCCTCTGTCCATAGGGATCTCCAGGCAAGAATACTGGAGTGGGTTGCCATGCCCTCCTCCAGGGGATTTTCCCAACCCAGGGACTGAACCCAGGTCTCTCTCATTGCAGGAGGATTCTTTACTAGCTGAGCTACCAGAAAAGCCCTTATATAACTATAGACCTGTGCACAGGTCTGTGCAAATGTATAGACTTTTCACTGTCTGAGCCAGCAGGGAAGTCCAAGAATACTGGAGTGGGTAGCCTAACCCTTCTCCAGGGGATCTTCCTGACCCAGGAATTGAACCAGGGTCTCCTGCATTGCAGGTGGATTCTTACTAACTGAGCTACCAGGGAAACCCTTATATAACTATAGCACAAACCAAATAAGGAAGCTTACTTGGCACCATCCATGGCCCTTATTCAGATTTTATCATTTTTATGTGTGAATTCATTTATGTGTATGTGTGTGAATGTGTCTATATGTACCAGTCTGTGCAAATGTATAGATTCGTATAACCATCACCGGAATCAAAGGACAAAACTGATCCATCACCATAGAAACTTGCTTGGTGCTATCCTTTCATAGTTATACCTACTTCTTCCTGTTGCCAACCCCTGGCAACTATTAATCTGTCTTCATCTCTATGTCTTCATCATTTCAAGAATGTTAAGTAAAGGCAGTCATGTATGATATTTTAAGATTGACTTTTTTTCACTCTTTTCACTCAGCTTATTGCCTTTCAGATCCATTTAGATTATTGTGTTAGTTAAGAATGAAAAGTTAGTTCCTTTCCATTGCTGAGTAGTATACCAAGGTATGGATAGCTTGGGATATACCATAGCTTATTGAACAATTCACCCACGGAAAGATATTGTGGTTGTTTCTGGTTTTTACAAATAAAGTTGCTTTGAATATTCACGTAGTTTCCCTGATCCACTTTTAAACCAAGGTCTTCCTCACACTGACCTACTGACCCATTGGAAGTAGATCTGCTTGATAGAACCCAGACCAGAGTTTGTGCCCAAGGTTCCTAACAGACTTCCCTTATCATCATTAACCCCTATTGGTCATTTAGTACGATTAGTACAATTTCAAATATATACAAAGTACATGTAATTATACATATATGATTTTAACATATACAAATTAGAAACATATAGATATTTTAACATACACAATAATTATGTACATATATAATTTCTAACATACATAAAGTAGACAGAAATGTAAAATCGAATACCCATGATCATCAATGAACTTCAACAATATCGTGATTCTGCCATGTCTTTCACTCATATCTCCACCTGCTCTCCCTACAAACACTTGATTATTTTGAAACAAATCCCCAAGCTATAATTTTATCTGTGAATATTTCAATATGTATCTCCAAAAATGAAGAACTTTGAAAAAACATTACTAAAATGACATTATTCCAATGTCATACTCTGGGTTCCTCCAGAATCTCGTAATATACCACAGACTTGAATGCAAATAGTCTGTTTGAGAGAAGGAGCCCCAGTAGGGAAAAGGAGGAAGTGTAATGAAAAAGGGAAGGCTGTAAGTTGAACATGGGTAGAAAGCTGCTCTAGTAAGCATTAACTCCTCAGCACCTGCAGCCAGCCAAGGGCTGGCCAAGACTTCAGCAGGCAGAGAAAGCCCTCAGGGAAGAAATGCAGATGCTGACAGCAAAATTCTGGATAGCATGCACCTTACTAGTAAGGGTGAGTGACTATGGGACCTGGGAACTTATCCTACACAGGCATAAAAACAGTTAACAAGTAATCAGCCAGTGTTCAGATTTCCCCTAGTGTCTCATCATTTTTAGCATCTTATGTGTTCAAATTATGATCCAAATCAAGTTCATACGTTGTAATTGATTTATACAATTTGTTTGAAAATTCAGACTAACTTGTTTATTTAAAAGGTTTATTTATTTTTAGCTGTACTGGGTCTTTGTTGCTGCGTGCGGGCTTTCTCTAGTTGCGGTGAGCAGGGGCTGCTCTCCGTCGCCGTGCATGGGCTTCTCACTGCGGGGGCTTCTCTTGCTGCAGAGGACAGGCTCTAGGACACTCGGGCTTCACTGGTGCTGCCCGTGGGCGCTGGAGCTCTGGCTCAGCAGTTGTGGTGTGTGAGCTTAGTTGCTCTGCAGCATGTGGGGTCTTCTCAGATCGGGGCTGGGACCTGTGTCCCCTGTGTTGCTAGGCAAACTCTTAGCCCCCCTACACCACCAGGGAAGCCCCTGAGTTATACAATTTTTAAGTCAGTTTTCCTCCTTTTATTTTGAAAACTTTAAACATGCAACAAATTTGGAGAAGTTTTACTGTGAACTACAGTAAACATTTTTAATATACTTCCCTTATCACATATCATCTTTTTCTCCAAATTATATTTCTTGATACATAGTAAATAGCAGGCATTAATTTACACTTAATTATGTTGGCGTGGAACATTGTTAAAGTTCATATTGTTTACTATTTTATTTCCCTTGGGTAACTTTTAAACAATGAAATGCACAAATTTTAAGTGCATATCTGTTGTCTTGACAATGCATACAGCCCTGTAAAGATACAAAATATTTTTTTTTACCAAGTTGGAAAGTTTTCTTGTACCCTTTCCCAGACAATATCTATCCCTAATTCCTCAAAGGCAGACCCCCTAACCTAATGTTGTTCATAATGTTTTCTTATTTTTCCTTTTAATGTCTGTAGGATCTAGAATGATGACTTCACTTTCATTCCTGATACTGGTAATTGGGGTTCTTATTGAGAGACAATTACCCATGGGTCTCTGTTACCTGAAAACTGGATATTGAGTCAAAAGACACAACCAAGCCAAAGAGTGGGAGAAAGAAGAATTTAGTACTTGCAGCAAGTAAGGAGAATACCAGGGATTTTCCTCAAAGCACTGTCTCGCTAAATAGCAAAATTGCCAAGGGTACAAGTATATTCAATGAAGGGACTGGGATGGCATATTCATATTCCTGAAGGGGCTTGAGCAGAGGAGAATTCAGCATAGAGCTGAGGCAGCGGTTAAGAGAGTCCAAGTTTGGTTGACTGAAGCAGTCAAGAGGATCAGAAAAGGTCAGCCTTTGTCATTCCTTAGGTTCCAGTTGATCTGGTGGTTGAAGGCTGGAGCGAGCTTGAATTCTGCAAAGGAGCTCAAGAATGCCTCAGGCTGCTGCTGCTGCTAAATCGCTTCAGTGACTTAGCACAGTTTACAATCCTTCTACTCATTAGCCTATGAAATTACCCAGCCTATAAAAATGTGCTGTATACTGTGCTTAGTCACTCAGTTGTGTCCAACACTTTGCACCCTCATGTAACGTAGCCCTGGTAGGCTGCAGTCCATGGGGTTGCTAGGAGTCAGACACGACTGAGTGACTTCACTTTCACTTTTCACTTTCATGCATTGGAGAAGGAAATGGCAACCCATTCCAGTGTTCTTGCCTGGAGAATCCCAGGGACGGCGGAGCCTGGTGGGCTGCCGTCTACGGGGTCGCATAGAGTCGGACATGACTGAAGCAACTCACAGCAGCAGCAGCAGCAGCAGCAGTACTGTAGCCCACCAGGCTCCTCTGTCCATGGACTTCTCCGAGCAAGAATAACGGAGTGGGTTGCCATGCCCTCTTCCAGGGGATCTTCCCAGCCCAGGGATCGAACCTGCATCTCTTATGTCTCCTGCATTGGCAGGAGGGTTCTTTACCACTAGCGCCACCTAGGAAGCCCATCATGGTGGGTATGTCACTTTGCTTATGCTAATGTATTACAATGAGTACATATTGAGGTTCAAGGTCCATCGAAAGTCAGATCTTCCACTATCTTGGATCTAGTTGGTTCTAACTAGTTTTTACCATGTCCTGTGGCTTTGTCATTCTTTATTTTTTTTTGGTTGTCCTGGGTCTTCACTGCTGCACACAGGTTTTCTCTAGTTACAGCAAGCAGGGGCTACCGTCTAGTTGCAGTGCATGGGCTTCACCTTGCTGCGGCTTCTCCTGTTGGGGAGCACGGGCTCTAGGCGCATGGGCTTCAGTAGCTGCAGCTTTGGGGCTCTAGAGCATGGGCTCAGTAGTTGCGGCACACGAACTTAGATGCTCGGTGGCATGTGGAATCTTCTTGGACCAGGGATCAAACCCACGTCGCCTGCACTGGCAGATGGATTCTTACCCACTGTACCGCAGGGAAGTTCACTGTCTCATTCTTTGAAAGGTTGTGCCCTGCTTCCTTCCCTCCCATTTCAAAAGGAAGTGATGCAAACATTCCATTTGCTGTGCCATGAACAATAAAGTCTTATCTCTGGCCCAGGAATCCCATTAAGTGTGCCAGCATCCCTGAAACTGTGATAAGCTAACTAGTTAGCTTTCCAAGTAGGGTATAATTTCAAGCCTTTGAAATTCTTGTCAGTTCTCAAATTTTACTTTTTTCTGGACAACTAACTCTAGGTAGGAGTTGGTCAATTTTGCTAATCTTTTCAAAGAGTAGTTTTCAGCTTGCTACTTTTCTTTACTTTTTTCTCTGTTCAATTTAATTGAATTCTGATGTTATTATTATTTTCTTCCCTTTCCTCACTCTGAATTCACATTGCTTTTCTTTTTCTAGCTTCTTCTAAATGTGGAACCATAGGTGACTAATTTTTTTAAATTTTTAATTGGAGGATAATCGTTTTACATTGTTGCTGGTTTTTGCCATACAGCGTGAATCAGCCATAAGTATACACATGTCCCCTCCCTCTTGAACCTCTGTCCCACTCCCCACCCCGTGCCACACTATAGATTGTTATAGAGCACCAGCTTGAGCTCCCTGGGTTTTACAGCAACTTCCCACTAGCTCTCTGTTTCACAGATGGAAATGCATATGTTTCAATGCTACTCTCTCGATTTGTCCCTCCTTCCTTCCCCTGCTGTGACCAGAAGTCTGTTCTCTAGGTGATTGAGTTTTGGTTGCTCTTCATTACTAACGTAAGTATTAAAAGTTATAAATTTCTGTATATAAGCACTACTTTAGCTGCATCATACAAATGATATGTTGTATTTTTTATTTTTGTTGTTGCTGTTTAGTTACTGAGTTGTATCTGACTCTTTTGCCACCCCATGGACTGTAGCCCACCAGTCCTCCTCTGTCCATGGGATTCTCCAGGCAAGAATACTGGAGTGGGTTGCCATTTCCTTCTCCAGGGGATCTTTCCAACCCAGTGATCAAACCCAGGTCTCTTGCATTACAAGCAGATTCCTTTTTTATATGAACTGAGTAATATTTTATTGAAGAGATCTCTAGTCTTTCCCATTCTGTTGTTTTCCTCTATTTCTTTGGATTGATCGCTGAAGAAGGCTTTCTTATCTCTTCTTTGGAACTCTGCATTCAGATGCTTATATCTTTCCTTTTCTCCTTTGCTTTTTGCCTCTCTTCTTTTCACAGCTATTTGTAAGGCCTCCTCAGACAGCCGTTTTGCTTTTTTGCATTTCTTTTCCATGGGGATAGTCTTGATCCCTGTCTCCTGTAAAATGTCACGAACCTCATTCCATAGTTCAGCAGGCACTCTATCTACAGATCTAGGCCCTTAAATCTATTTCTCACTTCCACTGTATAATCATAAGGGATTTGATTTAGGTCATACCTGAATGGTCTAGCAGTTTTCCCTACTTTCTTCAATTTAAGTCTGAATTTGGCAATAAGGAGTTCATGATTTGAGCCACAGTCAGCTCCCAGTCTTTTTTTTTGCTGACTGTATAGAGCTTCTCCATCTTTGGCTGCAAAGAATATAATCAGTCTGATTTCAGTGTTGACCATCTGGTGATTTCCATGTGTAGAGTCTTCTCTTGTGTTGTTGGAAGAGGGTGTTTGCTATGGCCAGTGCATTATCTTGGCAAAACTCTATTAGCTGCTTCATTCCGTATTCCAAGGCCAAATTTGCCTGTCACTCCAGGTGTTTCTTGACTTCTTACTTTTGCATTCCAGTCCCCTATAATGAAAAGGACATCTTTTTTGGGTGTTAGTTCTAAAAGGTTTTGTAGGTCTTCATAGACCCATTCAATTTCAGCTTCTTCAGTGTTACTGGTTGGGGCATAGACTTGGATTACTGTGATATTGAATGGTTTGCCTTGGAAACAAACAGAGATGATCCTGTCATTTTTGAGACTGCATCCAAGTACTGCATTTCAGACTCTTTTGTTGACCATAATGGCTACTCTATTTCTTCTGAGGGATTCCTGCCCACAGTAGTAGATATAATGGTCATCTGAGTTAAATTCACCCATTCCAGTCCATTTTAGATTCCTAGAATGTCGACGTTCACTCTTGCCATCTCCCGTTTGACCACTTCCAATTTGCCTTGATTCATGGACCTGACATTCCAGGTTCCTATGCAGTATTGCTCTTTACAGCATTGGACCTTGCTTCTATCACCAGTCACATCCACAACTGGGTATTGTTTTTGCTTTGGCTCCATCCCTTCATTCTTTCTGGAGTTATTTCTCCACTGATATCCAGTAGCATATTGGGCACCTACTGACCTGGGGAGTTCCTCTTTCGGTACCCTATCATTTTGCCTTTTCATACTGTTCATGGGGTTCTCAAGGCAAGAATACTGAAGCTGTTTGCCATTCCCTTCTCCAGTGGACCACATTGTGTCAGACCTCTCCATCATACTCGCCCATCTTGGGTGGCCCCACAGGGCATGGCTTAGTTTCATTGAGTTAGACAAGGCTGTGGTCCTAGTGTGATTAGATTGACAAGTTTTCTATGATTATGGTTTCAGTGTGTCTGCCCTCTTGCAACACCTATCATCTTACTTGGGTTTCTCTTACCTTAGACGTGGGGTAAGAAAGCTTTCCTCAGCGATCAATGCAAAGAAATAGAGGAAAACAACAGAATGGGAAAGACTAGAGAGATCTTCAAGAATATTAGAAACACCAAGGGAACATTTCATGCAAAGATGGGCTTGATAAAGGACAGAAATGGTACGGATCTAACAGAAGCAGAAGATATTAAGAAGAGGTGGCAAGAATACACAGAAGAACTGTACAAAAAAGATCTTCACGACCAAGATAATCACGATGGTGTGATCACTCACCTAGAGCCAGACATCCTTGGAATGTGAAGTCAAGTGGGTCTTAGAAAGCATCACTACGAACAAAGCTAGTGGAGGTGATGGAATTCCAGTTGAGCAATTTCAAATCCTGAAAGATGATGCTGTGAAAGTGCTGCACTCAATATGCCAGAAAATTTGGAAAACTCAGCAGTGGCCACAGCACTGGAAAAGGTCAGTTTTCATTCCAATCCCAAAGAAAGGCAATGCCAAAGAATGCTCAAACTACTGCACAGTTGTACTTACCTCACATGCTGGTAAAGTAATGCTCAAAATTCTCTAAGCCAGGCTTCAGCAATACCTGAACTGTGAACTACCAGATGTTCAAGCTGGTTTTAGAAAAGGCAGAGGAACCAAATTGCCATCATCCACTGAATTGTCAAAAAAGCGAGAGTTCCAGAAAAACATCTATTTCTGCTTTATTGACTACGCCAAAGCCTTTGACTGTGTGGATCACAAGAAACTGTAGAAAATTCTGAGAAAGATGGGAATACCAGACCACCTGACCTGCCTCTTGAGAAACCTATATGCAGGTCAGGAAGCAACAGTTAGAACTGGACATGGAACAACAGACTGGTTCCAAATAGGAAAAGGAGTACATCAAGGCTGTATATTGTCATCCTGCTTATGTAACTTATAAGCAGAGTACATCATGAGAAACGCTGGGCTGGAAGAAGCACAAGCTGGAATCAAGATTGCTGGGAGAAAGGTCAATCACCTCAGATATGCAGATGACACCACCCTTATGGCAGAAAGTGAAGAGGAACTCAAAAGCCTCTTGATGAAAGTGAAGGAGGAGAGTGAAAAAGTTGGCTTAAAGCTCAACATTCAGAAAATGAAGATCATGGCATCTGGTCCCATCACTTCATGGGAAATAGATGTGGAAACAGTGGAAACAGTGTCAGACTTTATTTTTTTGGGCTCCAAAATCACTGCAGACGGTGACTACAGCCATGATATTAAAAGACGCTTACTCCTTGGAAGAAAAGTTATGACCAACCTAGAAAGCATATTGAAAAGCAGAGATATTAGTTTGCCAACAAATGTCCGTCTAGTCAAGGCTATGGTTTTTCCAGTGGTCAGATATGGATGTGAGAGTTGGACTGTGAAGAAAGCTGAGTGCCGAAGAATTGATGCTTTTGAACTGTGGTGTTGGAGAAGACTCTTGAGAGTCCCTTGGACTGCAAGGAGATCCAACCAGTCCATTCTGAAAGAGATCAGCCCTGGGATTTCTTTGGAAGGATTGATGCTAAAGCTGAAACTCCAATACTTTGGCCACCTCATGTGAAGAGTTGACTCATTGGAAAAGACTCTGATGCTGGGAGGGATTGAGGGCAGGAGGAGAAGGGGATGACAGAGGATGAGATAGCTGGATGGCATCACTGACTCGATGGACGTGAATCTGAGTGAACTCCGGGAGTTGGTGATGGGCAGGGAGGCCTGGCGTGCTGAGATTCATGGGGTTGCAAGGAGTCCGACATGACTGAGTGACTCAACTGAACTGAACTGAATAATTAGTGATATTGAGCATCTTTTTATCTGTTTATTGGCCATCTATATGTCTTCTTTGGAGAAATATCTGTCTAGGTCTTCTGCCCATTTTTAATTGGGCTGTTTGTTTTTCTGATATTGGAATCATATGAGCTATTTATATGTTTTGGAGATTAACCCTTTGTCAGTTGTTTCATATGCAATTATTTTCTCCCATTCAGAAGAATAAATATTGTGAAAATGACTATACTACCCAAAACAATCTACAGATTCAGCACAATCCCTGTCAAACTACCAATGGTATTTTTCATGGAACTAGAACAACAACAACAACAAAATCACAATTTGTATGGAAACAAACAAACAAAAAAAATCCCTGAATAGCAAATGCAATCTTAACAAAGAAAAATGGAGCTGGAAGAATCAACCTTTCTTACTTAAGACTATACAACAAAGCTACAGTCATCAAGACAATATCAAGACACCAAGACACTAAAACAGAAATACAGGCCAATCAAACAAGATGTAAAGTCCAGCAAAAAACCCAAAAACCTATGGGCACAGTATCTTTGACAAAGGTGGCAAGAATATACAATGGAGAGAAGAAAGCCTCTTCAGTAAATGCTGCTGGGAAAACTACAGCTATGTGCAGATGGTGACTGCAGCCACGAAATTAAAAGATGCTTCCTCTTTGGAAGAAAAGTTATGACCAACCTAGATAGCATATTGAAAAGCAGAGNGTGGTGTTGGAGAAGGCTCCTGAGAGTCCCTTGGACTGCAAGGAGATCCAACCAGTCCATTCTAAAGGAGATCAGCCCTGGGATTTCTTTGGAAGGAATGATGCTGAAGCTGAAACTCCAGTACTTTGGCCACCTCATGCGAAGAGTTGACTCATTGGAAAAGACTCTAATGCTGAGGGGGATTGGGGGCAGGAGGAGAAGGGGACGACAGACGATGAGATGGCAAGATGGCATCACCGACTCGATGGATGTGAGTCTGAGTGACTCCGGAAGTTGGTGATAGACAGGGAGGCCTGGTGTGTTGTGATTCATGGGGTTGCAAAGAGTCTGACACAACTGAATGACTGAACTGAACTGAACTGATTTGTAGAAGTATGAAACTAGAACACTTCCTAAGACCATACCCAAAAATAAACACAAAATGGATTAAAGACTTAAATATAAGGCCCCAAACTACAAAGCTGTCAGAGGAAAACATAGGCAGTACACTGTTTGACATAAATCACAGCAAGAGCTTCTTTGACACCTCCTGGAATAATGGAAATGAAAACAAAAATAAACAAGTGGGACCTAATGAAACTTAAAAGTTTTTGCATAGCAAAAAAATGATAAACAAGATTGACCTAATTTTTTTTAACATTAAACTGATGGCCTTGATAACTCATTCCTGAACAAAGCTGATCTAACACATGTATTTTCTGCTCAAAGCAACTTTACAGACTTCTTGGGCTTAGGAACACTTCAGCACTCCATTTTGGGGGGGGCACTTTAAAGAGCAAAATCATCCATAAAAACCACAAGAATGCAAAAATCATGGCAATATATAAAGACACCTGTTTGCATCCTGAGAGTTAAAACAGGAAGGCAGAGCTTTGTCTTATCTGATCCCATCTTGAACGTGGTGAGAACACCAGCAATAGGTGACTCAGAGTTTACGCTGCCCTGCATCCCTGAATGTGTGCATCCCTGAATGACTGGGGAAGCTCTGAGTACTGATTTAGGGGTTACACATAAATTTTAGCCCACTGGTGAATTCACAAATACGGAATCTGTGAAAACTGAGAGTTGACTATATTTCTTTCCTTCCTAAAATTTTGAGTTTCCGACTGGCAGCATTCCATTGAAGATCTTTAGCATCTCTTGTGGGCCAGTTCTGATGACAGTTACTTCTCTTACTTTTTGTTTCTCTAAAAATATTTTCATTTGCCTGCATTACTGAGGTTAACAGTCTGGGTTAACAGTTTTCTTTCTTCTGCTGTTTAAAGATACTGACCTACTGTCATTTTCATAGGTGGCTCTGTGGTAAAGAAGCTGCCTGCCAATGCAGGAGACATGAGAGATGCTGGTTCGATCCCTGGGTCGGAAAGATCTCCTGGAGAAGGGAATGGTAACCCACTCCAGTATTCCTGCCTGGGAAATTCCATGGACAGAGGAGCTGGTCAGGCTACAGTCGATAGGGTCACAAAGAGTGGAACACAACTGAAGCCACTTAGGACACAAACACATCATCTTCATGGCTTATGATGTGAAATCCACAGTGATTCAAGTCATTCTTCCTTTTTTATAATACTACATCTTTCTCGGAGTGCTTTCTCTTCATCTTTGGTTTTCAGCTATTGGACTATGATGTCTCTGGGCATAGCTATCTTTGAATTTATTCTGCCTAGGTTCTGCTGAGCTTCTTTTGATCTATAAATGTATATTTCTCACAATGTTAATTTTCCTTAAATATTTGATGATTCTTAGTTTTGTGCTCATCTGTGCACAAAAGAGATTAGAACAATATTGTTTGTGGAGGAGGCTATGTCTGTTGTGGAGAGGAATAAGACCCGTGGCCACACCTGAATACCTGTCTTGCTTTAGGGGTATGAGGAAGGGACGGGTCATGCTGCTGAACAGGAAGAGCTAGTAGCTAGTGTTGAGGTATAAGAGTTTCCTGATTACTCCAGGTTTCACCTTCCGCATAGCCATTGTCCTGTCTTTTAAACTGAGGGTCCTATATGCTACCTGGATGCAAATATCCCAGCTCTGCTCATTGAAGAGGGAGGCTAAGGAAGATTTCAGTTAGCTTATCTGCTCCTGCTGTGATAGTCCAGTTAATCACTTTGTGGCTTAGTATGAATTCCTTTCTGCTCCTGACCGCCACCCTGGATGTGGAACACTTTTGGCCCTGCTGTTGTCTTTTGCAGCAGTCCTGTCTTGTTGTTTGGGGGCTGTTACTACTTTCTACTGTCCAATCCAGCCTCCTATCCATCTTTCAGAGACTCCTCCTAAGTTCTGGATCATCAAGAGCCAATGTTCTTATTTTCCAATGCACTCATTTGTGACTTTTAAAATTCAATTTTAAAGATGCTTTTCCTGCCAGGTCTAGAGATTTGTGGCATGCAGTATGTGCCCAGCCTGACATTTTAAATCCAACCTGCTTTTCTTCTCCTCCTCCCCAATCGCCTCTCCTCTTCCTCCTCCTCCCACTCCCTCTTCTTAAAGAAGCAGTGGTGATAATCTGATATAATCACATAGTTAGGCAAAGAAGGAACACAACCAAATCTAAGTTAAGGTGGGCTGAGAAGCACTACAAATTCTCATAGTAAAGGGGGGAATAAAGTTTGTCCTGATTATAAAAGAATGCTAAGCTTGACAAATCCATAGATTTGATTTCTCACAATTTTTGTTGCCTCATGTAGGCTTTGAAATGGTCTTGAATTTCTCCAGTATTTGCCTTGAATTTTTGGGTTTATTGGTGAACTCTGCTTTCAAGCTTATATATTTCTAAAGTTATATTCAAACACTGCCATCTTGTGGGTCATTTCTTGGGTATCCCAATCCCACCTCTCAAACTCGCTCATGCAAATATATTCATCCAGAAGATTTCAGGGATATCAAGGTTTGTTAGGCCCACTAATAGCAGTACTGAGATATATATGAAGTCATTAAACTTCATAAGGCCTTTATGAAGGAGGTACTGTTAAGCCCGTCAGAGATGAGGAAACAGGCCTAGAGTGGTTGTGTAATTTGCCTTAGGTCTTAAAGCTGGTAATAACAGAAGTAAATTTTTACATTCAGACAGTTTGCCTTCAGGACCTTTACTTGTACTGCACCCACATATAAAACTAACAAATCTAAAACAAACCAGTGTGACACAGTAATATGAATAAGCTATAGAACTAGTAGAGAAGAGAGGGTAACTGTTAGGAAAGGGCATCAGGGAAGGCATCACAGATTTGTGAGGAGGTTCCCTCCTCTAAGTGAGAATTAGAAGGATAATTTTCCCATTGGGAGGACGCAGCAGAGACCATAACCCCTGGATCTAATAGTATAGAAATACCCTCAGTTCAGTTCAGTCGCTCCGTCATGTCCGACTGTTTGCAACCCCATGAACCACAGCACACCAGGCCTCTCTGTCCATCACCAACTCCCGGAGTTTACTCAAACTCATGTCCGTTGAGTCAGTGATGCCATCCAACCATGTCATCCTCTGTCATCCCCTTCTCCTCCTGACTTCAATCTTTCCCAGTATCAGGGTCTTTCGAATGAGTCAGCTCTTCTCATCAGGTGGCCAAAGTATTGGAGTTTCAGCTTCAACATCAGTCCTTCCAATGAAGAGTTATCTAATTTTATCTGCCATTGTACCCTGTCTTCTTTTGGGAAACTACTTGTCATTCTGCTTCAATTATTTGTTGTTTAGTTGCTAAGTCATGTCTGGCTCTTTGCGACCCCCTTGACTGTAGCCAGCCCAGTTTTCTCTGTCCATGGAATTTCCCAGGCAGGAATACTGGAGTGGATTGTCATTTGCTTCTCCAGGGGCTCTTCCAGATTCAGGGACTGAACCCATGCCTCCTGCATTGGCAGGTGGATTCTTTACCACTGAGCCACTGTCGGTCATGATGCCCTTACGCTTCACCTAATCTGAGACAATATCAGGGTACATCAGGAGCCCTGAGATTTTTGTGTTTGAGGCAGAGGGCTCAGTGCTATCTTCCCTAGTAGCAAAGCTGAGGTAGGTGTCAGAAAGCTGCTTCCAGCCAAGCGTTCTTACCTGGAAGGCAGTTTGGAGTAAAAGAAAATCAGGTCAAACAATAAAGTTCTCATCATCTGTAGGCCAGCTGCATTGCTGATCTTCCAGTAGTGATAACCACTCTTGCAAAACTTGAGCAGGTCTGGGTGTGGGTTCATTGCAACCATACAAATTCTGATATTCTTTTTTTCTGTCACCAGCTGAAGTAGGGGGAGTACTGTATTCCTTGTCTTTGTACAACTTCAATGGTAGCACAATGCATTCTGATTATGAAGGATAGCACAGTTAATTAACATGGGAAAAGTGGCATTTATGGAGTGTATTGGAAATGGTGTGGTTTAAACATCTCTGTGATGCTCTGTCTTGGCCTCATCTCAAGCTCCATTCCTGATGCCTGGACTATTTTCCTACTTCTCTGTCTCTAAATCACTGTAATCTTCTAAAGCCATCCTTAGATTTCTTGCTTTAAGCCTAATTTAATTTTAAAAAATTGTTTATTTTTTGGCCATACCATAAGGGATCTGGGTTCTTAGTTCTCTCACTAGGAATTGAAACCAGGCCCTTGGCAGAGAAAGCACAGAATCCTAACCACTGGACCACCAGGGAATTTCCTATGCTTACTTTGGAGATTCCAGTCGACTAGTTTTCTAAAAGTCCATTTGTTTTTAACTTAATGAAGTAACTTTAATTATTGCAAATAAAAATGACAAATTCAAAATGATAGAAATTAAAAGTCACCAATAACCTACCACAGAGATAATAATTGCTACTGGTATAGCTCTCTCTCTCTTTCTTCTCTTTGTCAGCACAAAGAGAATTTTTTTTTAATGGCTAATTTTGATCTCTTCCTTCACTAACCTCATCTCCAATGTGTTTTTCATTTCATTTTCCTTTATTTGTACTATTTCCTAATCATTGCAGTATTCCATCCTGCAAGTTATCAGTATCTTTGTAGACATCTAATCTTCCAGGGAAATGGGGAGCAATCTCACATCCTTTGGCTTGCAGTGTTCTTTTTTTCCTGCTTCATCTTATCATCTACTCATTCTTCCAATCTTAATCTTAGTTCAAGTGTCACTTCTTTGGGAGCTTCCATTTATCGTAGTATTATTTGCAGTTTTTGTACAAGTTGCAAACATTTCTTATGTGTGGGATTATCTGGGTCTCTGTAAGGGTTTTGTTCACTAATTGGATCCCTATTGTTTACAAGTGCCTAACACTGGCTATTGTTAAAATAAATGGAGTAATTGCAACGGAACTAGAATAATTCCACTGCTAAGGAAATACTTATTTATAAAAAGTAACATCTACCATTTAGGAAGTGTTATTGTGTTCCAGGCACTCTGCTAAGTGCAATATGTCTCTATATAATTACATTTTCACAATGGTAATTGCACTGTTGCTCCTATTTTACAAATGAGGAAATGGAGGCTTCCAAAAAGCCAGTTAATTTGCTCAGAGACTGATAAAATATTTGATCTTTGGTCAGTGCATTTATTTACATTATTTTGCTTGTCATTGCTAGCTTCTTTGTGCGTGAATATAAAAGTCATCAGACATAGGTTATTTTCAAAATCACTTCAATTTACATTATAAACTAGTTTTTGTTACCTGTCAAAGAAGGGCACCTATAATAAGGGGCAAAGAGACAAAACAGAGCTAGTTATTCTCTTCACTAACCAGCTGGGTGTCTTTAGGCTTCCACAAGGCAGGCTCCTGAATGAGCTCAGCTGAATGGGCCATCCCAAAGAAGACATTTAGTCCAACTCTGTCGTTTTACAGATGAGAGAGACTAAATGGCTTGTATAACTGAC